>JAYJMH010008718.1:0-24486 GCA_036873815.1 Phacellophora camtschatica
TAAATAAATAAATAAATAAATAAATAAATAAATAAATAAATAAATAAATAAATAAATAAATAAATAAATAAATTAATAAATAAGTAAATAAATTAATAAATAAATAGATAAATAAATAAATAAACATTTGGAACAAGAACCTCCCTGTCACAACCAGTATGTTATTGACAAATTTACTTAAAATGATAGGAGCGATGTCTTCAAGATCAGAGTCATCTTAGGGATCATGTCCTCATACCCATACCTCCCATCAACCCAAACACACATTCATGCTTTCAAGAAATTTTTCTCTTAGTTTGCATCTAATCCACATAAATTGATTTAAGAAACTGCCAAATTTGACCGGCAGAACATCATCTGCTATTCCAAGCTCAGCAATTGCTGACTTATATTTATGGTTTAGTGAACTTATAGAATCATCAATTTTCTCAATGACTTAATTCCCTTTCATGCGATCTCTTAACTACTGAGCTGGTATCATTGTAGAAAAAGATGGCTAACTGAAAAGATAAAGTCAATAAATTCTTCCAATGTGTTTGAGCTGGTATGGTATATTATCTTTAACTACACGTTCTTTTTATAAGAAACCTGGCTAAGGCTCCACCAGTGAAAGATTCTTAATTTTTGACCATTTTTGACCATTTTTGACCAGTGAAAAAATTCCGTTTTTACCATGAATTCTTTTTTTAACAAAAACATCAACAAAAACTGGGTGTATATTGTAAAGGATAACAAGCTGTATACACAATCTGTACTGCATCATGCTCATTCCATTAATATCATTAAGCATTCTGTATCTTCGCTCAAAAATTCAAAAGTTTCTTAACGAATTTTCATTCACTACTAAAAGTTTCTTAAATTTTCGTGGGTTTCATCAGTTAATTTCTCATTTCTTATTTAAAAAACGTGTGCTCAAAGGGCTGTATGAAGACAAACGTTGTGTGGCCTAAAAACCCCCCATTCGAATACGTTTATTTATGTGCATGATTGATATTCAAATTTGCGTCACTCACGTTTCTGTTGTTTGTCCTCCTTCTTTTTGCCTCTGTTTCTGTTCTGCTAAATAATGATTCAGGCCTCGAGTTGGCCTCGTGGTGTTGTTGTGGGTCAGCCAGTTTTACAAAAACACAAAATTAAGGCAAAAAGAAACAGGACTAAACAACAGAAACGCGAGTGAGGCAAATATGAATATCAATCATGCACATAAATAAACGTATTAAAACGGGGGATTTTTAGGCCACAATATTTGTCTTCATACAGCTCTTGATTACTCTATCTATATTATCTTCAAACGAAAAAGGGCTGATTTTGTAACAATAGTGAAATTGGCATGCCCATTTCAAAGCGATTATCAATTGGAGACAAAGCGAATTCTCTCAACTGGAAAATCAAAACAAGCAACTTGCGGTCAACCCTATGTTTTGATTTTCTGCTTGAGATAATTCGCTTTGTCTTTAATGGCTAATCGCTTTGGAATTGGCGTATCGATTTCACTATTGTTACAACATCCGCCCTTGTTCTTCAAACGTATAAAATAATTTTCTTCAAAATGAGAATAAGAAGAAACAATAAAAGGCACAGTTCTCTTCAAAACAGAGATAAAGTGTGGTTTTCAGTAAGCATATTGTAAAACTAGCGTTGAACATTGTTCATCATTTCTGTGATTTCTCTTCTGTATACTATATTCCTAAATTAGATTAATAATCACGGTTATACCTTGAGTTTATAGATTCACACTTTTTTCTAAGAAACTTTTTCAAGACCTTTTCAAAATCGAGTCCAAAAAAAAGTTTCCTACCAGTTTCTTACATATTTCTTAAAATTCTTAAGAAGCAGAAAAACTATATGTTTTTTCTGCTACTAATTAGCAGACAAAAGATATGTTGATTTCCTTTGCTAACATTTGCCGCTAGCATCTTCAATTGATCAATCGATCCCGTGTCGTACGACAAATTATATTTCGGTAGCTTCATTTTTCCACATCATAACCATTCTTATAAACAAACCTATTTCAATTAAATTTATTACCTCAAAAGTTTCACTGCTCTTCCAAACTCTTCACTGAAGAGGCTTAAATCTTGAGGTAATAAATTTAAGTGTTCGAAATAACGGTATGATGTGGCTAGCTTCCTCGGCTTCAGCCTGTTCTCATTTCTGGACTGATTTTCACAAACTTGCTGCTCCCACCCTTCTCAAAAATATCTCCCACCTTCTAAAGTGTGTTTAATGTCCAGTGATTAACGTCTGCATACTTTTTTGCACTCAACAATTTGACTGAAACCTTAGTCTGGAGTTTCTTATAAAGGTTGTTCATGTGAACTGTTCACTACAGTTTCTAATAAACTGGCTTATTGGGAAAAAAGTGCACAAGCGCAGTAAATCATTGCTGTATTAGATTAGTAGATTAGTTTTTAGCTGCCATACACGAATTAAGTAGAAAATATAATTGTTTTTTAAATTTCTTAACTTGAACTTAATTTCTTAAAACCCCAAAAAATTATTCAATTATAAAATAATTCATTTATAAAATTGGTCATTTGTTTATGAAAAAAATTACAATCAAATTTACTCAAATTACTCTCTGCTTCTTACAAACTGGATTCTTAGAAAAAAAAGTGCTCATAGATAGCAAATATTCTTTCAAGAAAGTACGAGCCAACAAAATACACGGATTTAGCAGAAATGACCAGTAAAAATCTCACCTCTGCACCATTGAATTCTTTGCAACACAAAGAATCCATGACAAATTCTCAGTTTATGTGAACGGGGTCGGCCAATTTACCTCCTACTTATTCTGTGTAACTGGTTGACGGCATTGCGAAATGTTACAAACTGTAACTATCTTGAAAGTAAGACGGATGCCTTTAGGCAATGAAAAGCGTTTGGAGTTTCTCATTCGAATTTCCACAAAAGTTTTATTGCTATCTCGTCTTGTTGTGTGGCAAACGTCTATTCAGCGTCAACGACGTTTTACGACATGGTAAATACGAGGGCAGGTGAAGGAAAACTATGAGAACATTCGCCGAAACACATGCTTCCTCAGCCTCATTATCGCTCAAATGCGCCGTGTGATGCAGCTGTATAGACGATATAATACGGACCGATAGATCAAAAGATCTCTTGAACATAATCATCTTCATAGAGTTAAGTGGATTGTAAATTCAGAATTGAATTGTCGTCATTCATACTTTGAGAGGACGGTTTATTCGATATTTCTTACAAATGAAATCAAGTACATATGAAATACATAAATATACCAGGTATCCCAAAAAAGGGTAACAGCTTTGATCAAGACTAGCGCTGCGAGTTTAACTCAAATTTATTCGAAACAATTTTTAAAATATTTTTTGGTAGTCAACTTAAAAATTGACCCCTAGTTTGTTATTATTTGTGCATTAAGAGTCGAGATATTAATTCTGAAAGTTCAAATTGGCCTCCAGCCCAAAACCAGAGGTCTAGATTTTCGTATAACCATCGTCTTTGGATCTCCTAAACCATAGCGTTTTACGAAATTAATTTAATGGTGCTTGGAAACACACTCGAAAGCAAATCAGAAAACCGAAAATTTAACGCTTATTGGTGGATGCAGCCACTATGAAATGTTTTCTCTTTTTCAGCATTTTTACCGAAAATCTACCAAAAATGAAACAGCAATGTTAGTTTTCGAAAGTTAGTCATGGAAACTGATTTTCAAGATTCTTTTTGGAATCATTGTTCAGAACTGTTTTCAAAAACAAATTGTGTTGTCTGGAATACCGCAGTGATTCAGATAGCCTTAGTCAAATCTGTTTGGGACACCCGGTATATAAACTTAAAAACATGTTCGAAGTTGAAAGGTTATAACGTTAACTGATGAAATCGAGGCGAAAAAGGAAATTCAACCACTCCTCGTTTCTTCAATGTTCTTGGCTTTATTGTTTAATGGTTTTCAGGACATACTTCCGTAAGGTTAGTCTTACTAATAAAATAAAGCTTTCTAAATTCTAAATTCCCCATGTAATGAGATCAATGATTCATTTGTGCATACAGCTATACGGTATCTCATAAATATAGCCATATCTAAAATTCCCTTCATAAATTTACATTACCTACTTCAATCGTCCGCACAGATTACACAATATCCTACAGATGAATAGCTAAATTTAAAATCCTGAGGGGAGGGAGCGGGGGCTTACAGCTTAACATATGGGTACGGGTGTGTGCCGTCGATATGGATGGTTTGAAGAAGGTAAATTCTCTAAACATGGGTGAAATATTTAGCAAAAAATGCCTTACTGTTGGGTTAGATGTAAGAAATTGTCCTCGTGTAGTTTCATTTGGAAATCCCTACACAACATAGAAAAATTTCAATAATTCACTCATGTACTACACATGCAGCTAAACGTAAAATTCCCTGCACAACAAGGTAAAAGCCAATAATATTAACTGGTCTATAAACTATGCAGCATCTTACATATGTAGCTGCATTTGGAAATCCCTACACAACATAGAAAAACATTAATAATTCACTCATGCACAGATATCCTACACATATTCTACATATGCAGCTAAATTTTAAATTGATTCTATTCTTTTTTAATTCTAAATTTCCCACATAACGAGATAAAAACTTTACTAAATAGCGCACTTGTAAACAGTGTATTATCCAGAAAATTCAGCTATATTTAAAATCTACACATAATGAGATCAAAACTTTTTAAACAAAAAACTCTTTCAAGACACAAAGAAAAACCATAAATAATTGCGATTGCGCGAGTAAAATTTGTAAATTATATCTCCTTGACTGATTGCGGTTTTGGCGTCGAGCACTAGAATGACATAAAGTAGCTATATCACAAACCAAGCCTGTGATCCATCTTTCATGACGCTGGCATGGCCAAGGTTTCAACTCCGATCGTCTGATTACCTTGAATTCAATAGCAGATAATTACGCCACAACTGCGCCACAACACCTTCAATTTCAAAATAAATTTCACATCTTCAATTTCAGCCATGTCCTAAAGTTTTTTTCTTCTTTTTATTTACAAAATATCTGCTATAGCATTGAACAAATTTCATATCTTCCATTTCAGCCATTCGTTAAAGTTTGTTTCTCTTTTTATTATCAAAAAGCTAATATTTACAAACTATTTGCAATAACATTGAACAAATTTCATATCTTCCATTTCAGCCATTCGTTAAAGTTTGTTTCTCTTTTCATTATCAAAAAGCTACTATTTACAAACTATTTGCAACAACATTGAACAAATTTCACATATCATCCCATTTCAGCCAGCTGTTAAATTTTGTTTTTATTTTTATTTATTTTAATTATCTCGATAGTGCGAAATCCTTTCAAAGAAATAGCAAATCTCTTTGTCAGTCAGGGGACCTGAGTCCACTATTGTCCATAATTGGGTTTTTTGCGTTTTTGAAAAGTTAAGAAACCTTTAGTACTCAGTAAAAAATTAAAGAAACTTAAATTACCTTAGAACTTTTCAAAACAGATAAATGTTATTGTTATTGATTAGATCCCTTTGGCAAGAAAATCTAATTATAAGGGCATATATAATTTATGGTGGGAAAAATTTAAACATAATTTCTCAATGCGCAATTTTTAAAAATGTTCGAGAAACTTCAAGAATTTAATTTTCAAAAAGTCAAGAAATTTTTACCGAAATTAAGCGTTCCTGAGTTCCTTGTATCTTTGCTTCCCACGGCTCAATTTAGTCCGGATACTAGACAGCAGCCATTCCACCAAATAAATTCACCGGCAACGGTAGAGCAGGTGAACTCTTTCCGTTCGGAGAGAATTTGCGAAAAATACACTCCAATGGCAACAATACCACACACAAAAGCAACACAATTTGACCCATTTTGGAAAATTAATTAAATTAAAGCCCATCCATTTTAAAATTAGAAACATAACAAACAAGATATGTTGTGCAACAAATTTTACACGTTGTACTGCATATTGTATAATTGTAATAGACAAGAACAACAAAATTTGACAACTGAATAAGTTAGGCCTAGGGCATCCATAAAGTACGCATGCATTCATTTGACTATTTTGTGATCCTGCCTCTCCCTTGTACGTAAAAGAACAATAAAATGGAAAAACCTGAAAATAGCTGTAGATGTACACTTTTGGATTACTCCCCCCACCCTTTCAATTCGTACGTGGTTTATGAATGATTTTGCAACAATAGTGAAATTGACAAGCCAATTTCAAAGCAATTAGACAAAAACAAAGGCAGAAAATCAAAACAAACAAAGCAATTCGAGAGAATTCGCTTTGTCTTGGATGCCTAATCGCTTTAAAATTCGCTTGTCTATTTCACTATTGTTACAAAATCTGCCCCTGTTTTCCTGAGCACATTTTTCTGAATTCCGTTTCCCTCCCAATCTGCTTACCATTTTTCAAAACTTATATTTTAAAAATTAAAGTAAATAGCGATGTCCTAGGAAAACGTTTTCGTGAAATCGCTCTTTTCAGATTTAAGAAGAAGACGACATGTCAATATTTAGCCTTTTCATAATTTCTGTTGAACTGAAACTGGCAACTTGCAAAGAACATTTCGTTTGAATGTTCAATCAAATATTTGGAAAGATTTTGAAGATAATTCGCTCAAAACTGCAAAAACCCATGTGCACCAACATAACTTTTGAGAACTAACCTTACTGATACAACAAGGACAATGAATCAGTAAGTTACACAATGACCATTCAATGAGTTTTTTTACTTACATTCTAACATTCCTGCAAATTAATATTAAAGTCACTTTCGTGACAACGTAGGAACGAACAGGGGAAGGACTTGTTGGTGTGTGCCAAAGTATAGTTTTCTGGCCATAGTACCACGAGTCCTGTTGGCCAGAGTGACGACAAATTTGTCAGGAAACATACTGACCGGGTATACAAAAAAAAGAACCGCCGTTTGCTGGGCTAACCTGCAAATTCAGTTCTTTAATAGGCCGTAAATATAACAAAGCAAAATTCCCAAAAGATGAACTTATATATTGAGATATCACTCGACCTTCTACGATAATTCTAAGGCACCCAAATAACACAAATAAAAGTGTTTCTTTAATGGAAAGCATCTATGGAAAATCCATTCCAGGAATTGCCGCGCGAAGTTGATTAAACAGATCCAGATAAGTGTAAAAGGCCAATAAAACGTTTTAGCCTTTGTTTTAAGTTAGCTTACTGTTACATTTCACATCTGTCTGATTGACATTATGTAGCTGCAATGAATTCACGGAATGAATTTAAACTATTTTTAATTTTGTTATTTGCATGTCTTTTGTTAATAGCAAACTATTTTGTTATTTGCATCACGGAAGGTTGAGTGATGTCTCTAAATATAAGTTAAACTTTTGGGCATCTTTCAGCGTTATTTTTATGGCCTAGCATCGGCATTAAGAAACATGAGTTGTCATTCTTTCCTGTGTCCATGTACCCGTAATGTGTGAGTATGTCCCTCTACCCGTGATGTGTATGTGTCCGGGGACAGGGACACTGGAACAACTCACGTTTCTAATGCCGATGGGCCTAGTAACAAACAGAATTTCAAGAGTAGTAAGCATACGGCGGAACATTTTTTGGTCCTATTGTGTAAAGGAATTAATTCTTTCACATCCGGGTTTAATTCTAACTAACAGGTAAATCATATCCAAGATTGATTTTGAAGGGAGTAACACTTGCAAAGCAAAACAACTGTGATCTAACAAGAAAATAATTACCTTCCATTTCGAAGATGGTATCATTCCATGGCCTAAAAGATAAGGTTTAAAATATGTATGAAATCACATTCAAAACGAGAGAGTCACCAGGCGATAGAAAAATAAAATCCCCAAGTCTATTTTCAGTTCTCATATCCCTCAGCTCCATTTCTCGGAGTAAAAAAGAAACAGACTTGGGGGAAATAATTGGCAGAAAGACTTCAAATTTAGATGAACAGACGTGACAATGAGATGATACAAATCTGTTGTGCTCAATGTGTTACCATGGTAACAAACTAAGTTCCAGACCCTTTTGTTTGCTTTGGGTAAATCTTAAATTTTCCTTTTCTGTACAAACATTTTTTCATAGGAACCACTCAGCATTACTCAGCATACTCATACCACCTGCATAGATACACAAATATATATCTTATTAAAAAATATTATCCATGCTTTTAAAACCTGAAGATTTGCTCAAAATAAACAAAAGGGTCTGGGATAAGCAAAATCAACAGGCCCGTTCATACACAGAATAGCATAAATATACTGTACTACTAGGGGAGCAAAAACAATTAACATATTGCTGATTAATATGTTCGTTATAAAATATTTGCGTTATATTAATATTTTTTATCAACAAGCGCACGTCATCAGGCAGTAAAACAATAACACCAATGAATTTTTTCCACAGAATGTTTTAATCTCGACTTATCAGAAATTATAAAAACATATGTCTGCCTAGCTAAAATGTGGACCGTCTTCCCTCTGAGTTTTCGGCTGTTTCTGAGAAATATTTCCAGAAGCATTTTCAATAAAATCAGTGATAAAACAAATAAATGATATGGTGAACTTAAGCATAAATGATAAATGAAGTGGTCAATTTTATAGCTACTACCTATGGTGGTTAGGGCACCACTCCTTTCCTTGGTTTGATAACCTCTTATCACAGCTGAGCTGGTATTCATTTACAGACTTCGAAAGGATAAACAGCTTAGTTGGCTGTAGGCTTTGTAGTTAGAAATTTAATAAGCTGGTCCCAAACCCGCCCTCGCAGAGAGTTTGGCTTCGAAACACAGCGCCTTAACTTAACCACTTAGCCTCTCGATCCTTCAAGAATCTTTAAAATAAAATAATAAAGCATTTTCCTCAAATATGTAAACCATAAAACATTTAACGTATTTTTAGTCACCTGGTATGCCATGCAATACTACAAAAATACTAGACTTTTAGAAGTCTCATTCGCTTTCCCTCCGTTCCTCCGCTCGCTTTCCCTCCGTTTCTCCGCTCGCTTTCCCTCCGTTCCTCCGCTCGCTTTCCCTCCGTTTCTCCGCTCGCTTTCCCTCCGTTTCTCCATTCCCTCGCGAATGAGACTTGGAGCAAGTCTTTAAAAACGCTTAAACAAAATGGCATACTCACAAGTTGGCCCACTTTCCAGATTGAAAATTTCACCTGGCTCTGATTTCATATCAAGCCACTTAGCAATTTGAGCTCTTTGAATGTTGACTTTTATGAAGTCATCCAAGAACTTCGGGTTGTACTTCAAGTAAAGTTCCACGACAGTAGAATCAAAGTACTCTGTCAAAACAAAATTATTTCGATGTGTTATTGTGATATTAAATATTCCTTTTAAGTATACTTAGTCATGCATTATTTATAAAGACAACTCTTTTATGTGAATAATTAATCGAAGGCTGCACGAAACACTGTAGCGATCATAAGAAGAAAAAGATTGTATTTAGCTCCGAAGATAAATCTGACAAGATGGTTGCCACCAAAGAAAACGGCAGAAATATTTTGGCAAAAGAATTCAGTGGCGAGAAGCAATAACAAATTAAAATTATATTTACTGATGCTTAGTTCAAGAACAAGGGCAGATTATGTAACAATAGCGAAATCAACACGCCAATTTCAAAGCTATTAGCCATTCAAGACAAAGCAAATTCTCTCAGCAGAAAACCAAAACATAGCTGATCATGTTGCAAATGAAATAATAAAAATGATTAATCATGTTGCATAAGAATACTGTAATATATGAAAATACAGAAAACCATTTATATTTCAAATTCCGCCATATCTTACTGTTAAACAATTTCGCTGAAACGTGTGTTGAGTTACAGAATACATTTGTATATTTAATCAGCTTGCGCAAATTCATGCATCTTTTATAAAATTTGTACATTCTATGTTATTTAAAGCCTACGCCATTTACATAAACACAATTTACACCAAAAATTGAAAAAATTAAACCTTAATTGAAAACTTGAAAACATTTGAAAATCGCAAATGAAAAGGGGGAAATGTTGTCAAAAGACCAATCAATCTCTAAAAACAACTCTGGCTTGCTTCAATCGTTTGATGAACGATGTACACAAAAATTCAACAACAATTTGTTGTTTCGCCATACCGAAATTTGGTTGTTGCGCCATATCGTAAGTTCGTTGTTACGCCACATCTTTATTTTTTATGTTACACCATATCGTAATGTTATTGTTTCGCCATATCGCAATTTCGGTGTCACGCTATGTCGAAATTTCATTGTAACGCCACATCGCAATTTTGTTGTCACTCCATATCGCAATTTCGTTGTTTCGCCATATCGTAATTTCATTGTTACATTACATCGCAATTTCGTTGTCAGGCCATATCGTAATTTTGTTGTTATGCTTTATCGTAACTTTCTAGTTTCGTCCCATCTAAATTTTACGATATGTAAAGAAGCCGTAAAAAAGATTAATGCACCTGCATTTTTACACCAGGCATTTTTAGACCAGACTTTTTACATCAGGCTCTATTAACAGCAGACATTTTTACACCACACAATTTTTACGCCAGAAGCTTTAAACAAGACTTTTTTATCAGGTGTTTTTACAACAGGAGCATTTAAGACCAGACTTTTACATCAAACTTTTTACAACAGACGTTTTTTAGATCAGATTTTCTTACATCAGATTTTCTTACATCAGATATTTTACACCAGACTATTCTACAGTAAGCGTTTTTTATACCAGACTTTTTACATAAATTTTTTTAACAGCAGACTTTTTACACCAGGTGTTTTTTTTACACCAGGCTCTTTTACATAAGGTGTCTCTTAGACCAGGCGTTTTTACAACAGGCGTTTTTAGACCAGACTTTTCACTTCAGGAATTTGTTACATCAGACTTTTTACATCAGGGTGTTTTTCTACACAAGACATTTTTTACAACAGGCGTTTTAAGACCAAACTTTTTACAACAGGTGTTTTACACCAGACTATTTTACATTAAGTGTATTTTACACCAGATCTGTATACACCAGGCGTTTTTTAGACTAATTTTTTCACAACAGGTGCTTTTTAAACCAAGCTTTTTATATCAAGTGTTTTCACACAAAGCATTTTTACATGAGTCATGTTCTTTATACCAGACCTTTTACACCAGGCGTTTTTAACAGAAGACTTTTTACACCAGGCATTTCTTACACCAAACATTTTTACTTCAGGTGTCTTTTAGACCCAACTTTGTTACATGAAGAATTTTCTACACCAGACTTTTTTACACCATACACTTTTAGACTAGAATTTCTAACATCAGGTGTTTTTACAACAGACATTTTACACCAAGGTTTTTTAAACCAGACTTCAAACTGGCTGTTTTTTAGATCAGACTTTTAACATCAGGTTTTTTATTATACCAGACATTTTTACACCATGCCTTTTTAGACTAAACTTTCTAACATCAGGTATTTTTACACCAGACTTTTTACACCAAGTGTTATTAGAAATGATTAAAAATATAAATAAATATCAGAACACAAAATGCATCAATCTTACTTTGAACAACATAGCAAATACCACACGTTTCTACTGTAATTGTGATTTTTCAAAATTGGTTTTTCACTCTAGAGTCTATTCTCTTCGTTCTAACCACCACCAATCAAGATTTCCTTAATAACTGTAGCCCCTTAAAAATAGTTCTTATTTACAAGAAAGTAGTTTTTGGCAAGAACAAAATTGTTATGCAAGAGGCCTTAGACAATTTCAATTTTTGTGTGACATGAGTCTGATTCCTGTCAAAGTCGCTTTTTTAAAAATCTAAAAATATTTTGCACTTCAAATTTCAATGCTCTTCTTGAATAGAATATGAAAATATTGTATCAAAAACTTTTTATTCCCACACCCTATTATCTGCAGCTACACCTTCTTTTTAGAATATGAAGTCCCCCGAAAACTTTTTTACTTCTCAGAGTGCACAATTAAAAACAAAAATGAAAACAATTTATTAAATTGTTTCACGGTTTTTCATATTTCTCAAAAATTTCTATTTCTTAAATTCATCAAAGATGTATGAAAAAACTTCTGGTACTGACTAAAAGTGCAGTAACGTCAGAACCAGGAGATTTAAAAGAATTATTTCTAATAATTTCAGAAAGAAACATCTGGTACTACAGTACGATCATGGCAACTGGGGGGATATAGTGATTTATAATTGATTTTAAACCTAATTTCATTTGTTCTCTTTTCTCATTCTAACCAGCTTATTCTGAGGACAACACTGCACTGTAACTACAACATCTTCAGATATGTGTGCATGTTAATAAACTTGGAAACTTTGTGCCAAAAATATTCGGAGGGCGCACTACTTGAAATCTTGAGTGCCCAAATTGTAAAAATATTCAAGATTTTTGTGAGGGTGATGCATTTTCTGTGCTTTGTATTTCAATATTTACATAATAATATAAAAGTAAAGAATAAACATTTATTTTTGGATCCCAAAAATGACCTTTCTTACTTATTTACATTTGGCATGCAGTTAACACAAAGTTTCCAACCTGCTGGTGCATAGCATATGGCTGTATCCTTTGTCATGCCAGCCAAACCAAAACAAAACAAATTTTGCAACATGCTAATTTCATGAACTGATGAATGCCATTTTCAGTTATAGCTTTCAAATCAAGTCACGTTAAAACGTTTTATTTTCTGGTGTGCCCCCTCTGGTGGGTTGGCCACGCACTAAACTCTTTCTAATCCTGGACTTGATATCTCATTCAAAAAATTGCAGATGAATAAAATGTCAACAATAAAAATCAAAGTAAATAGTCATGACACCTTACCAGGAATATAACTTTCCGGTCCATCACTAGTAATAGTTCCTGGCGAATTTCCTCTTGCAGCAAAAAACTGTCCAAATGCCTCAGCAGTAAGAGTAGGCCTGAAAGGTCCATCCAGCAGTAAATCATTTGAAAGCTCAGGCCCAATCTTTCCATTAAATGATGGCGGAGAACATGGTGGCTTTGACCCTTGAAAATCATTTTTACCTTGTTTGACGACGATTGAAGACGCAGCTTTAGGTAACGGTGGCAACCGGCGACTGGCAACTTGTCTCTGTGGACTTGACATTTCAACTCAAATTTTCCCTCTCTTTTTCTTGCCAAGAACGGTTTATTTGGGAGGAGGCCTTGTGAAAAGTTCCCCCATTCTCGCAAACAGAGTACGATAAGCAGAGCAAGCCATTGATTGCCGTATCAAGACTTGCAGATCAAATTTATAGCTTCTGTTGTGCGCTTCATCAGCACAATAGATCAATGCTGTAAAACCACCTGTCGGTGACATTCACATTTCTACTGATGTGATATTGTGGCAAGCAACGTAAATTATGCTATGCTCCTGCGCACCCTCTCGAGAAAAATGTAAACAAACAAATTTGCGCAGTTCCAGTCCATTTTTAATGGAGTGGACAGATCATTGATTGAGTGAAGACTTTTTATCCTGTACAATATATACCCAGGTTTTGTAATATTTTTGTTGAAAAAAGAATGCATAGTAGATTTGTTACTATAATTTAATTGAAAATAATAACATTTTGTCAGAAAATCAAACAGGTGCACAAACATTAAACAATTATTTCGTAAATATTATTGAGACCTTAAACATTGATCGATTTACTTTGAATAGTGGCAGAACTTCTTCATTTGATGATCATCCTTGCATCACAGCTATCGAGGCTCATTTTAGTATTACCCATGAATTTCAATTCAAACCTACAACCACAACTGAAGCACAAAGCATAATCAATGATCTAAAAGCTGACAAAACTACTGGGGCTGATAATATCCCCCCAAAAATACTGAAAATATTTGTGAACCTCTTGCTCAAATTTTCAATAAATCAATTACTGACAATATATTCCCCCAGTGAACTTAAAATGGCTGATATATCGCCCGTTTTTAAAAAAGGCGATACCACCAAAAAATGCAACTATAGACCGATAAGCAGTAATGTAGTACCACTGAAATAGCAAGGGTGGCTCCAATATAAAAATAACCCAAACAATGCCTAAAAGTTAAATTCTGTCGTTTTAAGGCATTAACAAGGAGGGCTGAGCCCCTTAGCCCCGTCAAAAATTTATGACAGAATTATGTTCAATCGAATATATCAATATATGAAGGATAAACTATTTCATATGCTGTGTGGCTTTTAAGAAGGATATAACACACAACATGCTTTGGAAAGACTTATTGAAGGTTTGAAAAGTCATTTAGATAAACGAGAGGTGGCTGGCATTGTGATCATGGATTTATCAAAAGCTTGTGACTGTCTATCCCCTGAAATATTACTTGCAAAAATTAACTCTTACGGTTTTAGTAATGCAGCAGTCAAACAAGTGAAGAGCTATCTTAGCAACAGTGTGCAAAGAGTAAAAATAAACTCAACATACAGCGACTGGATGGAAATTAAACAAGGTGTACCACAGGGTTCCATCTTGGGTCCCCTGCTCTTCAATATCTATATTAATGATATCTTTTTTTTCTAAACAAAAAAAAGTTATGTAACTACGCTGATGACAATACAATATGGTCAATTAATAAAAGTATTCTGGAATTGTGCGTAGAGCTAGGAAATGAGCTAACAAGTCTCAATAAATGGTTTAAAGATAACCTACTGTTCTTAAATGAAGGAAAAAGTAAATTTATGACATTCCAATGTAACCCCACTAGTATGCCTGCTTCAATAAATGTTAATGATGCAAACTCAATTAATGAAACAAACAGTGCCAAATTACTCGGAGTAACAATAGATAGCAACAATAGACAATCGACTCATTTTTTATGTACATATAACAAATATTTGTAAAGGAAGCAGGAAAAAAAGTTAATTAGCCCGAGTATATGAACGAGACGAAAAGAATACTCTTAATGAAAACTTCAATACTATCATTTTTTAACTACTGCCCATTAATTTGGATGCTCTGTAAAAGGAACAATGATAACCGTTGAACTACACTAAATCGTACTCGGGGTTAACTTTTTGTATATCTCTTGAAGTGAATGACCTGAGAGTTAAATGATGCGATCGCACAGTTCTAAAGATTGAAATTCAAATCAGCCAATAGAATTGTGCAATCCAAGTTTCGTAACAGCCTCCGTGTAATCAGTTTTCCTTGTTTCTTAGCTGAGGTTATTTACTTCAAAAACCTTCAGCGTTGATTTAGCTTCGGTAATCTCGAAAGCTCGCTGTCTTGAGCAAATTTAATTCATCTTGGTTCGAAATGGCGGGGTCCAACTCAGTCAACTGTACTCGATTAGTGAAAAAGTCATACTGGGATCCTTTTACATGAGGGAAAAACGTCTTGGCAGTGAGACGTTTGACATCAGCCAAGATCTCAGCGCTCAAAAATATTCTCCTTGGCCGGGGATAAAATATCTCATTAAATCTAAAGAATTTCGCTGAGAGCCAGATTTTTACATGGAAAGTTTTCCCAAAAGCTTGCCGCGATCCTTCTTCGTGGTCGAACTCCTGTAAAGATCTATTTGGAATTACGTTGGAAAATATCTGCTCTCCGCACAGCGGAATGTTGAAATCTCAGCTGATATCAAGCCCTTTCTCGGCAGGCCAAGATGGCTTTTCTCATGCGGAATCATTTTCATAGCTACAACAAAAAGAGGGGTTAAAATTCAAAATAATTATTTCATCTCGCTCAAACCAGAATGTTTCATCAACATAATCCAAATGTTAAAATCATGCCGGGACACAGAAGTCTGGTGGCAACATTGAAGTTCAATGGATGGCAACTGCTAGGCTTACCACAAACGTCGCACGCTCCTCCGCAGTTCTTTCTTTAGGCTACAAATTTGGTGATGTGAATCATTGATCTGTGATGTGTATTAGTTAAAGTGTATACGCGAAAAAAATATTCTTTAAAAATTTCTATCAAGAGTAAAATCTAACGGGGGTAAAATAAAATTAAAAAAAAAATTAAAAATACGCTGCGGAGGAGCGTGACAAAAGTCGTACCCTGTTGTCAAATTCCATAGACGATTCCACAAAAGATAGCTCAGCGGCTAGGAGATTATTCCAATGATTCATTGCGTTTAATTTGCGAATGATTAGCATTTCAATAGGCATTCAATCATCGAATGCAATGAGTCTTGGGAATAATCCCCTGCCACCATCTTTTGCGGAATTATCTATTGGTATTGAGACTTAATCATGCACATGACTAAAATTTGTCTTGGAATCAAACATTAAACTTCATTTAGGATTAATTTAAATTTGGCTATCTTGTAGCGACAGCATAAACTTGAGTCGATGTTTACTCAAAGTTGATGCGTGGCTTCACGATCAAGCGATAGACTTGACACGGATTTATCTTGGATTTAATCAACATCAATAAATTCGACTTAATAAAAGTGGGACGGATCAACTGAGCCCTATTATCTCGTCCAAAGTTGGGTTTCAGAAACCCTAAGCCAAATTTCTAAAACCAAATTTCTGGACTCAAAAGTCAACATCGCTTGTAAGATAAACGTTTTGTGTCTTGGTGCAAACTTTGATTGAAATAAATATGATGAATATTGCAAAAGTAAAACGGTGTTACACATTTTAACGTATTTAAAATTAGAACCCGTTGACCATAAGTTCAGTGTTTATAACGGGTGACCCAAGTCATTGTGGAGGAGTCTTGACTAGATATTTTTCTTTTTGATTTTATTTCATACAGCAGGCTTCAACTTAAAGATTGACACCTTTCTTGCAGAAACCAGACGAGAAACCACTGAGTTATGCCCGATGGAAATAACAAATTAGGGTATCTTCAAAACCAGTGAATTACATTTTCGGCCTAATAGCTGAAAATTTGATTTTTATGCCGTATAAGCGTTGAAGTAAACATTTAAACGTCATAGATGAATTGATAAGAACACAATATGATACTTTGAAAGTATTAGTAGTTCACGGTAATGGAACTCAGAAACATATAAAAGACCCTTGCTCACTTGGTTAAGGCAAGATAACGTAAAGAACTTAGATAGAGCAGTTATCTTCGGTAACCCTCTGAGCCAAGGGCCATATGAAGATTGTGTGAGTTTCGCAACTGGTTTTGTAATTCAGTCGTTGCTTTCTGTGATTTGAAGTTCGTTATTCCTTCGCGGCACAAGCCGGGAGCGAGAGAGAAGAAAAATAATGGGTAGGAAACACTGGTCGATTATCCAATCATAACGCCGCCTTTGAAGGTTAGTGGCCTACCCATTCTTTTTCTTTTCTTTTTCTTTAAGCACTATTATTGTAATAACTCACACAATCTTCAAATGGCCCTTGTCTGAACAAGGGTCTCTTCCCTTTTTACCCGTTTTCTAGGTTCTATTCCTTCAATTGCCAATGCAACTCTCAAAGTATAATCTTGTGTTCTTCATTATTGATCTATCATGTTTAAATGTTTATTTTAACTCTTATATGGCATAAAAACTAAATTTTCAGCCGAAAAGGTAACTTGCTGGTTTTGTAGATACCCTAAATTTTGATTTCCATCGGTCATAACTCAGCTGTTTCTGGTCTGAATTTTGTAAGAAAATGGTGAATCTTCAAGTTGAAGCCTGCTTTATCAAATAAGTAAACAAATATGAATGTCAAGGCTCCTCCGCAATGACTCTGCAAACCCTTAGCCTTTTGGGTCACCCCGTATTTTAATTCAAACCGTTCATTCTGTTGTTGATTTTCTTGATTTTTCTTACGTTCTCAAATATCAAAGGGGTCAAAAAGAAGATATGTTATGTTATTCTACCTCCAATGACAAGAACTTGCTCTCAGCAGAAATTTGAAGAGCACGCACTTTAATTTCATTACTTTCTAAATTTTCTCTCTGACAATTTCTTGAGAATACTACCAGGCAAATTTAATTTGTACAAAGACAAGTTACCAATGTTTTTGAAAATAAATTGAAACCATATTTACATTGTGCCGGTTCCATTTCGAACTGTGCCTCCCGTTTACACTTTTGATCCATAAATGTTTTGACCCTCCTACCCGCAACGCTTTTGCTGCCGAAATGTTTCCAAGGGTTTAAATTAAAAGTTTGCGGGCCTCGTTTGGAGACAATGATACTCCGGTGAACCACAAAAATGGTCATATTTAGCAGTGGTCTACATCCATGGCAGTTGCTGGGTAGGCCTGAACCCAATGTGTGAATACATTATCAGGCATCACGGCAGAAATCTCACAACTTGTACAAGCATTGAAGTACTAAAAACAAGTAATAGACAACAAACAAACACATCATAATTATCTGCAACAGCTGTACATTTTAAGCAAAAATAAACGACAGAACTCACACAATTGTCTGAGCATTTTCAAAGTCTCCTCAAGTCCAATTTTGTTTCATGATTCTTTTTTTTTTCAGGAAACAAAATAGCTATATATCTTTAACAATTTTTCCACAATACAGACCATTCTTAATTTACTAACTTTTCTTGGCAAGCTTCCTGAGTTCTTCAACTTTCTGCCGTTTTTTTGCTACTTCTTCTTCAAGTACTGGTAGCTCTATTTCCTAAAAAAATAATAATGAAAACACGTCAAACCCAAGTTTGAAATAAAATTGAGAGCCGAACTTTGATAAGACATGTCCCTCCCATTCTCATTGAGGTCCAAAGCTCCCTGAATTGCATGTTATATTTTCTATCTGATTAATATCTGGAAAAGTTTTACAAACACTGAAATTTACTAAGATTTTGTGATTTAAAAAAGACATTTTTAGGTTTTTTCGAGAATTTTATGTCTTAATTTGGTTGCTTGAGAACACAAAATAACAATTTAGTCATTCGTATGTGGTTAAGGCGGTGCAGAGGTATGCAAGCAAAAAATTCATCAGAATTCTTCGGCATTGAAGCAATAAAACATGGACTGTAATTGAATGGTGTTCCTCTAAACTGACTTGAATGCTCACAAATTTCCAGTTTTGGATAGGTGATTGGATGATATCCCAAAATATAAGTTTACCCTTCAGGCGTTATTTCAAGTAGAATTTAAAATTTGTTGCCTTGCAGATTTTGAGCTACAGCCCTGAAAACAGAGATTGTTTTTTCAGTCAACTGGTAATCAAAACACTGTAAAGAACAATTTTGAATTACATAGAGAAATTATGTGTCTAAGCCAGGCAGAATGTTGCTGAAATCAGTGGCGTTGCCAGACAAAAAATACCGGGGTGGACATCTGAAGAATGGGGGTCTGAGGGCTAAACCTCCAGAAACTTTTTGCGACCGCCCTTCAGAAGCTCGGAGGATGTGGGCAACACTCTCTGATCTCTGGGAAAACTGGGGTGGACACGCCCATCCCAGTCCACCATGTGGCAACGCCACTGGCTGAAATTTCAGATGATGGCTGGGAGTAGGCTAATTTCTCATGCAGGAAAATTTTCAAAATTACAGAAAAAAGTAAGGAAAATGCAAATAATGATTTCATCTTGCCTAAACCAGAATGTTTTCTCAATGTAATCAAAATGTAATAATCATGCTAGGATTTTAGACTTACTGACAGATTAATTGATTAATTACAAAGATAATTGCATTGCACTGTCAATCAACAATTTCCATAGCAAATTTGGTAAATGTTAGGGATAACAGCAAATGAACAAATGATATGTAACATGACCAAGACAGAAGGGTCAAAATTGGTCAAGGAAGTAATAATAAAGATAATAAATCAATCAATAGATCTGTCATATTTAGTTTAAGCATTATAAGATTTGTACCCATTTTTCTCTCTTCCAGGTATTCTATGAGTGCAAAATTTGAATGCTTAATTAGTATTAACTTTCTATCTCTATATCTGGTTTTTCTTGATTTGATTTATTTCTTAACTTAATTATAAATTGCTGAGACCAATTTTGACCATTGTCTTTGTCATGCTACATATCATTTGTTCATTTGCTGTTATCCTAAACTTTGTATTATTGCCCATACTTCACTATGCCAGCATTTATTCAATCCTATTTTTTTTGTTTGTTGTATATTATTCTCACTAGCCTTTTGCTATACTATTTGTTCAAGTGCTCTAAATTGCACATAACTTCTAAGAATGGAGAGAGGGTGGATTCAAATACTTACTACATTATCAACCAAAAAGACAATTGCCAAATCGAAATAAAAGAAATCGGAAGAGACAATGAAAAGACCTAGGAGTTATCGTTGATACCAATTTAAAATTTCGAAAACAAATCGCTGCTTGTATAACAAAATCGAATGGTGTCCTCACTTCAATAAAAAGAACAATCAAGTATTTAAATCTGGAAACTTTCAAAACATTGTACAAAGCATTAGTTAGACCCTTATTAGAATCCGCCAGCGCCATATGGAGCCCAAGCCTCGTCAAAGAAATTCGTTCGCTTGAAACCGTCCAAAGAAGAGCCACAAAATTATGGAACAAGTTACCAGAATACATTATCAGCAGTTCAACAGTATTGAATTTTGAAAAACTTTATGATAGCTTCCACTACGAACGCAAATTCAACTTTTAGGGTTTTATAGACTGCAAGCCTCGTATTCCCTTTTCCGATATATTATTAATATTATTATTATTATTATTATGTATTAGTAATTATGCATATCACGTAAATACTGTAACTGAAATGCATTATTTGGCGCAGATGCTAATTTAATTGTCTAACTTTTTTCTAAGGAGAATCAATAATGATTTTGCTTGGCGAAATGATCCCAAAATTAAAGACAAGACAAACAAAGGGTGCAACTTTGGATGGGCCTAGCCAGTCCAGCAGAAAGGGAAAAGAAAAGAAAAAGAAATGAATGGAAAATTATTAGATATATTATGGAAAATGAATTTGATTTTATTATGTGTATGCTTTTTGTATTCTAGTTAGAAATTTTTATCCCTGCCCCAGATAGAGAAATAGAGGCATGCTCAATGATGAAAGTAATATGATATGCCTCAAAAATGGCCGCTACAACAATTTCACACGAACGTTTTTTCTCTCTATTTATTTTAAACTTATTTCTTCTATTTTTACTTAACAAAGCTGCAGTTTGATCGTTTGGGCAACCGACGAATAAAAAAATATATGCAAAACTTGCAATGTCGTTTTAAATTTATTGATGAATTAATGAATAAATGGATTGAATTTACCCTAAACAAAAACAAATCTATTGCAGAATGAATTATTTTAGTCAAAGTAACAAATTTATAACCTTTTTGCGTATAAGAGGGGGGGGGGGGGTAAAAAATATTCCAATCAGCACGTAGGTGCTCTATGCATGACACTTTATTGATTTATTGAGGCAGTAAACACAATGTTTTTAAAAAGCTGTTAACTTTGCCTAAAACAGGAATTTAGTTTGCCCTACTTTCTTGTCCTCTTGAAGTCTTTGCAAGTCTTGTCCTACTTTGGACTGTATATGTCTATTCATTCAAAATGAAATGACTATCGCTGTTAAAGGGTTTTTTCGGACAAAAGTAAGGCCACGACGTAACTATTATCATAGTCTATGCTATTACTGACTCCCTGTCTGTTTTAATATGAAACAGAAAAACTGATATTTTGTAAATACAAGAAAGTTAGCGAATCACAGCAAAGAGAAAAGATGTTTCGGCCGCTGCTGACCTAGACTCAAGTCTATTTCTTTCTTAATCCGAGAAAACGAACTGAAGGAACTTGGATTAAAAAGACATTGCTCAGTTGTCAGTGTGTATTAAAAAGAAATAGACTATCACTTGGGGCAAGTCAACTGCTGAGCGAAAAACATTATATTTAAATTGTAAAACGCATTGACACAGTTGACGACTGGGAACTAGTCTGCGGAGGAGCAATTATGCCGAAAAGTTATTTCGTGGTCAATGTTGAAGAAATCCTCTTGAGAAATTTTGGAATGTCCAAATTTTGAAGCCGAATGATGTTGAAAAAAAGGTATGAACTCAGTAACATTTTTTTTTTAAAAGATAGGCAAATTTATCTTTAGTGTATTGTAGGTAATTATTTCATAAGTATATTATTGGTGTAGAGTCAGCAGAGGGGTGTAGGATGGAGCTGCTTGTTCTCACTCCACTCACTGGAGATTTGAATCATGTTGCACAGGCGGTGGCGCGGAGGGGTACGCAAGCATGTGTCAAAAATCCTTTATTTTCTCAAAAGGGTTTTCTTTCAATGAAATGAAGTACGAAATTTTGGCAATTTGCCTTCAAAGGGAGAACAATTAACTTTTTATATAAAAAGTACTAGACCTAGTAGGGTGCGATATGATCTTGAAATGGTTTCAAAGAAAGAGCCGAAGGGCAGATGTGGATTCAGAGGAGTTTAAAATTTTAACTTGCCTTGGCGGGTGAGGAGTTCTGACATAGCAAATAGCTTGCTGTGTTGGAATTTTTTGCCTGTTGGGGGCAGGTGAAGAGTTTGCTGGTTTATCTTGCTGAGATTCCCCCCATCTTCACACTGGCCAATTTAGTTTCTTTTATTTATTTGAGCAAAATAAATGCTTTAAAGCGATGCTCAGTATCAAATAAATTTATTTGAGCAAAATAAATGCTTTAAAGCGTTAAAGTTCAAGTTAAAGGGTGGTGTGGCCTGATAAAGTTTGACATCCAGTTGCACTTTCGGTGTGCCCTATGGGCACTCTGCTGACTGGCTCCCATCATGCAGGAAAGAGATCAAATTTCTCTGCAAAACAAGTCTGCAAAATTTTTGAAGAGAAAGGTTTTAAAGAGAATAAAATACTGCCCTTTGCCCAGTATTGAAAGTATGGCAGTTTTCGATGAGATCTCGGGAGTGCAAGCACACTCTTTTTTGTTCAGGCCCATTGTTCTCCCATTGTTCTATTGAAATTTTCAGGTGCGCAAATGCCACACTTTCCAAATGAGCCCTTTGGATTGACCAATAGTGAACTAAAGACTGCTCATTCGGCAGTCATAAAAGCTGCCATCAAAGGAAAATCTGCTCTATTATTGAAATAGATATGTTAATAACTTGAACGTCATTGGACTGAAAAGGCAATATTTCTCAAACAAAATTAAACAACATGAGGGTAACATGTCAAGACTTTACTTTTATCTTGAAGAACATTGATCTAAAAGACTCTGATACTCAAATTTTGAACATAAAATACATTTCAAACACAATGAATGAGTTCTTCTGCTCTATTTGGAAGGATCAGATTTAGGCACATTAAGTTGCAAGATATCAGAGATGTAATTGGAAAACTAAAAACAGCTATTTTGGAGATGGATGTACATCTGATTGTATATTATGCGCTCAAATATATTGGAAGTAACAGTTTTAGCTATTTTCTAAAACTTACTTTCCTTTCATAGCAAACTTGTTAATTTCTCTATTCAATCTTTATCTTTAAAGACAAAGACAGGGCTGATGAATCAAATTATACCAATATTATATTGTTCTCCCTGTCATTTCTAGACTCTCAGAAAAACTTGTTTTTAACCAGTTGTACCAAAATTTGAATGATAATAACTTTCTTTATCCTGAACAATCAGGATTTCGAACACTTCATTCTACTGTCACTGCCTACTAGAAAATGCAGATGACTGGTACAGTAGGCTGGGTACTGGACACATGTTGGGACTTGTTTTTATTTATCTTAAAAAGCCTTTGATATCGTAGACCATTACATTATCTGTAAAAGACTGGAACATTGTGGAATCCATAATAGAGTATTGGTTTGCATCATACCTTTCCAACATAAAACAATACTGTAGAATCAAATGAGTTGACTCCCAAACTTAGGATATTGAAATTAGGGTACCTCAAGGCTTGTGCCTGCTGGATCCTTCTTTTCTTAGTTTATATAAATGACCTCCAATGCATGGTCAAATTTTCTTCTGTTTCCATGTACGCTGATGACATGAGTCTTTGTGCAAAATCTAAGGACTTTACTCAGCTGAAAGAGGCTATCAACAATGAAAAGGCAATAAGCTCTCACTGAACGTGGAAAAACTCTATGCTCATCTTCACAAAACTCAAAGCTCTGACAAGCTCATGTGAAAAATCCAGTTTACAAATTTGAGAAAATGAAATACCTTTGAGTTCAATTTGATAAAAATCTAGACTGGAAAGAACATTATGCCAAGAATATGCCATAAAATATTCCAAAAAGACCCTTTACACATATTATTGAGCCTCACTTTTGATATTGTGGTTCTGTTTGGGGTGTTTTTGGGGCTACTGGACTAAAACAGTTATTAAAACTTATTAATTAAACCTTATTAAACCAAACTGAGCTGCAAAAATTTTAACTAACAGCAGCTTTGATGCCCCAGGGAGACCACTTATTGAAAGACCATTTATCAACTTATCGATTTGGAAACTAAAGCAATGGTCTTTAAATCCATTTATTAGCTGGCTCCTAAATACTTGTGATATGTTCACCAGAACCTCACAATTTTGCTCTCATAATCTTCGGAATACCTCAACAAACTTTTAATTACCCAAGAAAAACTCCAGAATATTCTTCCAACCATCATGAATGAAGCTTTCGAAAAACACAATGATATCGAGACAGGAGTTGGAATTTTAGTTTC
>JAYJMH010008729.1:0-24474 GCA_036873815.1 Phacellophora camtschatica
AATTACAGAGAGTTAGCAGCTCTCCTCACACTTTCGCAGCAAGTATAACCTTGGTGGGATTCGAACCCACGACCTTGCCATTATGAGTCCGGCGCCTTAACCACTAGGCCGTGCAACTAGGAACAAAAGCGTTTTAACTCAATCACTCGTCTATATTTGGCAGCAACTTTCATTTCACTGAAATCTATTTGTAATTATATGTAATTTTTAGTTCGGATAAACGGGCTATAACACCTCCGTCTAATTGTCTTAAGTACAAAAAGTTGTCCAAGCACCATATTTGGTCTTAAGTTAAGTACCAAAATTAGTTTGAAGTGCCAAAAGTACGGCACTTGCTCCAGGTTAAAATATACTGGAAATGCCAGTTGTTCCAAACCCTTAAAGGTACACTGTCTCGGAGCTGATTGGGTAAACAAAAGAATGAAAACGTATTAAACGAATTAGACAAGCTTCAGTTATTTTAATGTACATCGAAATTCGTGGCATGATAACAATCTGATTCCCTTTTTCGAGGAAGAAAGAATGACCTTGAAGCATAAAACTTTGGAACTTAATAAAAAACAGATTTTTTGTGTGTAATTTCATTCTGACATCCATTAATGAAATCAACGAAAGTATGCCTTCGACCTCCGTGAATTCTAGAGATTCATTCATTTACAGACCACCCACGTGCGTTGAGGATCATCAAAAATTGAAAGACTGCCCAAAGAGGGGGAAATATTGCATTTAAATTAGTTTTTCTTTTGCAACAATGAATATACAGATCTATATCTATATCAATGAATATGCATTTGACGAGCTATATAAAATAAACGCAATGCAGCGCAGCGGTTTAAAAAAGACCCCAAACTTTCCCTTGAGTGACGTGGCAATAAATATAACCAAAATGAAATAACAATATTGAAATTGACATGCCAATTTCAAAGCGATTAGCCATCGAAGACAATTTGAATTCTCTCAAGCAGAAAATCAAAACGAACAAAAGACATGCTTCGATTTCTGTTTGAGAGAATTCGCCTTGTGGTGAATGGCTAGTATCTTTGAAATTGGTGTGTAAATTTTGTAAAAATAGTAAAATTGGCAAACTGGTTTTAAAAAGATTATCCCTCGAGAACAAAGCGAGGCTCTCAAAACTAGAAAATGAAAATATCTCCTCCGCAATATTGTTTGTTTTGGTGTTCCAGTTGAGAGAGTTTTGTTTCGTTCTCCAGGAATAGTTTTGAAACCAGTGTTTCGATTTTTATATCGTTACAAAATTCCCCTCTGTTTGTGACAATAACAAAATGACATAGGTGTGAACAAAGATTGTCGGTGTAGCTCTCCATTATATAAAATATTATTTTATTTGTAATACTTCATTATTGAATGCTGTAGTTAGTTGCTTTATCTTGTGTGAGATCTGCTTTCTGAATTAGTAGCGAGCCCAATGAAAATAAAATGAGGTAACAAATTGATATTTCAAACGTTTTTACAGTGAGACAGCTAAGTTTGAAGCTCTGAAATAGCAGCACATACCTTAAGGCCCCTGATCCTACGGTCCTGTTCCTTGTTACTTCGGGCCAGAGCGTTCTGCTTTATGGCATAGCAGAATGAGACAGGAATCTCCAGACCATTACTAAAATGCAACTAATGATCCATTCTTAAAATGGTAATCATGTTAATGAGAGATCATAGCCCGGCTAACGGGAAGTCTCTATATCTCTAAATCTCAATTAATAAAACTAGAAGTAACAATAACTCACATTCTGATTAAACCAATTGAATTAAAAAAGAACGTTAAAAATGCATTATTTGAAATTGTAAGGTTCTGGCCGTATTTACCTCCTGAAAATTTTTAGTTGTTTAGCAATATGCAAAATGGCCATTCCCGGTGTGAAAGAATTGATACTAGTGAAAATTGGTGAGAAATGTTCCAAAATTAGGACACTTGCACTAGCGGAGCCTTAGCCATGTTTGTTAAAAAAAAACGTGTAATTTGTTTGGCACATGTTTGTAATTTTCTAGCAACATAGTTACACTTTTGTAACTTTTGGTTGACACAACATAGTTGGCACATGTTTGTAATTCTCTGAATTAGTAGTGAATCCAATTAAAATGAAATGAGGTAACAAATTGATATTTCAAACGTGTTTACAGTGAGATAGGTGAGTTTGAAGCTTTGAAATAACAGCATGGTACTCTATGGATGCCTCCGATCATACGGTCGTGTTCCTTGTTACCTCGGGCCAGGTCGTTCTGCTTTATCGCATAGCAGAATGAGACAGCGGTCTCCAAACAATTACTAAAAATGCGATTAATGTTCCATTCTTTAGTGGTAATTATAATGATAAAAGATCATAGCCCTATGAATGGGGAAGTCTCTATATCTCTAAAGTCTTGCGAATGAGGAAGTCCCTATATCTCTAAATCTCAATTAACAAACTGAAAGTCTTCAAAATACATTGTTGTGCGGCAACGCTTGACTGTAATTGTTCCTCTACAATCGTGTTTGCTGTCATGCCATCCGGAAAGCCTTTGTGCTGCCTGCTGTTCGATAAATATTTCTAACGATTTTCGTGGGACACGATATGGACAATTTTTTTGTTCGCCGCAGAAGATTTTTCACTGAGATTCATTATAGATTAGTTCATTTTAGATTAAAGGCACACTGTCGCTGATGTTATTGGCTAAATGCACTGATCTGTGGCGAGATATCAATATGAAATCATTCACAAACGATCGGGTTGTTTAATAATTACAAAGTCGTCATGTCTTGAGATTGGTCTTTCTTCCCTGAATAAAAGGAGGTCAGATTGTTATCAAGTTATGAATTTCGATGGGCATCGAAATTACTGAAGCTTGCCTAACTTTTATTCATTTTCATTCTTTTATTTACCCAATCAGCTCCACGACAGTGTGCCTTTAAATTGTCGAATTAAAACTAATCCCCATTTGGTTATTAATTTTGAAATTTATTTTAAGCAAAAAGACCATTAAATTTTAACACTTTGGAGATCAATAAATCCCTTTATGGCTTCGCAATACACCTCTAACCTCTTCTCCAAAAAAATCACAATAAAATGACTCGTCTACTTCAGAACACTGATACTAATTTCAGGTAAGCCTAAGAAACTATAGGCCTGTAGGGCAAAAGAGTTTTTTTTCCAGGAGTTTAATTTGAAAGATTTTGTTAAGCAGATTCAGACAAGTTTGTACTCTGAGAGTGTGTTGCTTCATTTAATCAACTGCTAAAATTACCTTCAACGTTACCAGCAGTGCTGTAGAGCTAGGGGGGCTAAGAGGGGCTCAGCCCCCTTTGTTAATGGCTAAAAACGACTGAATTTTACTTTTTGGTATTGTTTTGGGTTATCTATATAATTGGAGCCCCCTTGTTGATTTAGATTTTTAAGAAAAAAGTTACAAGTAGAACTAGAAGTAACAATACTTTTGAAATTCCAAGACCAAAATTTGAGTTAGTACGCACCTCAATACGTTATCGTGTGCCACTAACTTGGAACTATCTACCAATAGAAGTTACTAACATTGACAATTTCAAAAAACGATTGAAAAATTGTAAGCTAGAAAACGTAAATTACACCAAAGAGGCAGCTTCTGACCTGCACACCAAATAAATGTATGTATGTATGTATGTATGTATGTATGTATGGAAAAATTCCCATCCCTAAGCTCCTCCCCACCCCAGTAAAGTCTGCACGCAGGCTACTGCATTACTGGTTACCAGCATTTTTCGGTGTTCCCTCGGGGGGTGATTGGGCGGGTTGACCCACTTGCAACCTGACCCAGTATTGAGCCCAACTTCCACTGAGCAAATAAATTTGCAGTTGGAAAAGTTTCAATTTTGTCGATGTTTGTTGGTGGACAGCACATGCCCCAAAAACCAAAATTTAATTTCAGAAGTTGAGTTGAGTTGATCATAGGTTGTGATGCTGACATGATAATAATAATTTCAAAAGTTATGGTTAAATGCGTGTGCCTAAAACGGGTCAGTACAGTGTCCCTTCAGTGTTTGTTGATGCAAAGTCAATAGAAACAAATGATGCAAAGTCTTTTTTTCTATTGACTTCGGTTATATGTTATCATTAGATATTTTTATGAAGAATTTGACCAACGTGCAGCGAGAATTTTATGTTCAATTTTTAATATGATTTTGTTACAATACAATAAAATGTGTCATTATTTATTAAGAAGTGCATTAGTAATTCAAAAAAATCGAAGGTTATATTTATATATCTTTCAAGGTAGTTTTACAATGTACCTATAAAACAGTTCCTTGAACACACAGGCAGTTTAAAAGTAAATTTTAAGAGCAAAATGTTTCAAAAATGCAACGATTTGCAAACTTTCGTAAAAATTCGAAAAATTTCATGAAATTTTGGCAAACTTTCAAAAATTTAACTATTTGCAAACTTTTGCAAAATTTCGTAAAATTTCGGATTTCGCAAAATTGCTCATATATTTGCCTACTTTG
This sequence comes from Phacellophora camtschatica, assembly GCA_036873815.1. Taxonomy (NCBI): domain Eukaryota; kingdom Metazoa; phylum Cnidaria; class Scyphozoa; order Semaeostomeae; family Ulmaridae; genus Phacellophora; species Phacellophora camtschatica. Next base: position 4,469 of record JAYJMH010008729.1, read on the forward strand.
TGGCGTCAATGACTACAATTATATTGTTCCCGCGATGCCAGTACAATTTAAAAAGCGGATGAGGAAAATGTGGAGAACGTTTAACGATACTTGGAAAATTTATGACGATTAGCATATGAAAGAGATTTTAATAATAATAATATAGGCATTCATATATCCCGATATAGCTCCATGGCTCATAGAAGATTTGTCATAGCATAACTTTCTGATTCGTTTTCAAATTGCTTTCATTTGATACGTTTTTTTATAGTCGATTTTAAAAACATTAACCCTTTCTCTCCCGGATGTATTAACACGCAAATCCAATATAATTTTCCATTTTCAGGGGGTAGCACAGGCATTATTCTAACGTGGTTTTGTTAGTTAGGGTTTTGTGGAGTTGTAAATTAAGTTTGTGGTGTTGTAAATTCAAATTTGTGGTTCTGTAAAATTCCACGAAAGGCTATAAAATAATTGGCCCTCTAAGGTCTGGGTTAAACGTTGCGCTTCTCATGTGCCGAACAAAATATATGTATTAAGCATACGAGAAGCGCGACGTTTAACTTGATTAAACACGGCAGGTTTGATTAAGCACGGCAGAATGTATTGGCGCGACACTTGCACGTCTTGGAGTTAAACGTCGCGCTTCTCATGTGTCCAACTAAATGCATAAATTATGCATAGATGATAATAATTAATTTTGTTCTCAAACGAGGCAGGGCATGCGCAGAAAAAATATTTACATTCATTTTTCGCTCTTGGGGCTTTGACCACTTTGACACCAGAGGAAGAAAAGAAAAATGGCTTCGAACCAAACAAACAAAATACATTCGCATTACTTGTGCGATTCCAGTGTGCAATGTATGCTGCTTCCCAGAGCAAAATGACGAACATGATGTTTGGGTGTTTCCCTTATCTGTTGGCGGTGATGGCTATAATTGTTTTCATTTTAGGGGGGCATTTTATGGTAATTAATAAATACTCTTCCAAGTCCATAAAGGCATAGGCCTACGCGAAATTATGGTGAAATGGGCTCTTCACACAGAAACTGACTTTCAAGTTTAAAGGTTTTCTTAAAGCGTTCCTCGTTGTATGTACTCCACTCTGAATCCCATAAACCGTAATTTCTTTCAATCATCCTGCATGTTCGGGGAGCGGCGTTGTTTTGGCAAACAAAAGAATACCCGCTAACATACAAGCTGTTCTCATTCGCAGACGTTTTAGCAACATGACTGCGATTCCTTGTTCGATAATTTTGCGACGTCTTCGGTTTGCAAGGATTATTTTCTTCAGCATCAAAATATTTACTTTATCTGCAGGAGCAATGATGATGATAAAAGTGGAGTAAACCCGCCAAAACATAAAATAAAAAAGATGCGTCATCGATGGTTGCTAGGAAAAAGCCTGTTCATTCAATTCAAATTTAGATCATATTTAGCGCGACACATTAAAAGTGCTAAAGTCGCGCCACGGGTGAATTCAATTGTATTAGGTTCGGCACATGAGAAGCGCGACGTTTAACCCAGGCCTTAGGCCTATCTTAGTCTCCATTCTCCATTGTATCAAGTTCCAAACCAAGTCTCTGGATAATTCTTAGTGCGGTATTTCGTAATTTGAAAATCAAAAAGCTGCGCAGTTGTTTGTCGTTTAAACAATTCAAAAGTGGAAATCTCGCTTATGGCTATTCAAGAAATTTCGCCCTCTCTTGTCATGTTATAAAAACAACATAAAAATTTCCCAAAATTATTCTAAGTAAAACAAAATATTGAAAAAGCGTTTCACAACCGACGGATTTAAACATATATATTTAAGAAGCAGTGTTACCTTGAAGCCTCGATTCCATCACCATGCTTCTTATGTCTGTAAAATGATCCACGATAGATTGAACCAGCAGGATCTGTCAAGGTTCCTTCTCCTATATATTAAACGAAAATATCATCCATCAAAAAATGAGCAAAAAAATGAACTATTGAAAAGATAAAAACAGCACAGAAAACTAAATGACCTGGCGGCATGGCAGAAAACTACTGGGAAAATGTTCCATCCATTGTGGTATGACTTTCTGGACCGGAGATTGCCAGTTTTCTCCAGCTTTCTGTCGGGGAACGAAGTATTTTTCCGAGGAAATGTTGAAACAGCCCGAGGACAATTTCGATGCTTTTTCCACCGGGGAATTCGCCGAGGCGTTTAGACGGGGGTATAATAATGGGGCTCCTCAGCAGCAATTATACTTCAAAAGTTGTATTGAAGTTCATAGTGTATTCATGACTAATTTGTATTTATTTTATTCGTATTGTAAACTATATTGTATGTAGAGGAATTTGAAATATTGTCAACCAAATCGTTAAAAGCTTTAAACTCTGATTTCTGAAATCGTAATGTTTCTATGCAAAATTTGAGCATCTAATTTACATCAAAGTAATAATGTTCTTATAAAAATGCAATAACGTTATGTGTACCAACAGTGAACATGAATTATTATATACCGGGTGAGCCAAGAAAAGGTTCAGCTGTTTGCTGAGCTACTACATTAAGTTGGTTAGGCAGATGTTAAGTGCAAAGGTATGCTAAAATGTTACATTGCTAATTTACACTTCACGTCAGCCTGATCAACGTAGCATTGAATTTATGGAATAGTCTCAAATGTCGCCAATTCAATTTAACTGTATCGTTATTTGTTATTTATGTTTTAAAAATTAGCCGTAATTAATTTTCTATTCACGGCAAAAGCTGCAAAAAGCAGAGACTCACAAATTCCTCAAAATCAGATGCATAAAATTTATTAAATTAACACAGTATTCATATAAATTTTAAGCTATTAAAGTTGCTTCAAAATTAAAATATCAACTGACCTTCTCTCATGTTTTCAGACCATTCTCCCTCATACAAAGAGCCATCACCATATCTCATTTGTCCTCTACCGTTCAGCTCGCCACTAATAAATTCTCCCTCATAAACATTTCCAGAAAATGTCCACTTTCTAACACCAGAACCAGTTATCTCACCATCTTGGAATTGTCCTTCATAAAAACTTCCATCGTTCATAACTAACTTGCCATGGCCTAAAATAGTTTTAATATTATTTTTAAAATGAGGCATTTTTACTGAGCAAGCAGAAAAACAACAAATCTAAAAACCAAAAGAAAATAACAAAATGTTATTTATTCTTAATTTAGAAAATAATTGACCTTTTGGGCAACAGAATGTAACATACATTAGCACAGGTCGTAATCCTTATGACCCCCATGATAAAGATGGTTGCAAACAAATTCTCCCAAGATAAATTGTTTTTAATAAGCAAGCATACAGTAGATTCACTATTACTTTGTAAAGCTCCATGTTGCTAGTTTCACATAAAAAAGCTCAAAACTACAGTACGAAAAAGATGTTATGTTTCTTGACATGGAAATAACTATGCGAGTGATACATGTTTCTTTGAAATCACTTCACAATATTGCAAACGTATAATAAAGTTAATATTTTCAATCAAATAGCTAAAAACGTTGATAAAAAATACCATGCTTCTTTCCTCTTCTCCATTCACCTTCATAACGGAAAAACCCGTTAGAGTAGTTGTAAATTCCAAATCCTGAAATACGGAAAACATTAAATCAAAAAAGTCGTTGGCCTTTTGCAACTAATTTTTGCTATTAGTGATATGAACACTGTTTTATGCAGAAAAGTTTTGTTAAAAATATCATTCATTGGGCTATGAAGTAGTGTGTTAGCTGATACTGATGACAAATACCCAGCATAAAATAGGTGTTAGATCAATGCGTCATACAATTTGACGGCTGCAAAGTTTGTCTATTGCGCAAATGTTTTCAATGTCAAGATCTTTGACTGTGTGCCGATGACAATGGAATAAAATGAAATAAACAAATAAATGTAGATATTCAGAAAAAGCAAAAAAAATGTACAAGGAAGAAAGGCAAAAAAAGTAAGGAATGGCCTGCTGTGAAAAGTTTAACGTATGCAAGGCTTTCAATGGGATATGCACGATATTGTGTGTGACACACCCCGATTGATGGCTCAAGAGAGATTAATCACAATACATATATTTTGCGCAATTTTTCCTTCTTTTCTTTGCAGAGAATAATCTTTTCAGGGGTCAGTCATTCATATATCGATTTCATCTATGCTTAGCATCATTCTAAAGTTAACATTCAGATCACCAAATTTTAACGTTGGTTCATTCAAGATATTTACCTCCAATTTGGATGGTCTAGTTGGTTAAGGCGCCTGACTCACGATCGTGGGTTCGAATCCCAACAAGGTCATACTTGTTATGAAAGTGTGAAAAGAGCTGCCAACTCTCTGTAATCCCAGGCAAAAAGGGATCACAAGGTGTGGTCACATCGAGAAGAAGGACAGGGGTCGCCCTGCTTAGTTTAGCCTTGGGCTATATAGCGTCCCCCTGCACCCAGCGCAGAAACTCATTCCTTGCGAGAATAGAGGATAAAAAGGGCAAAGAGATTATTTTCCTTGGAAACACAATTGTGACCTCACAAATAAAAAAGCTGATCAGCTTATACACAATGATTCCAAACACCTGTGTAATCTCTATGAGCTATTCAGCTTTAAACAGCTTGTCGAGGAGCCAACTAGGGTTACTCTTAATACTCCCTCAATCATTGACCACATTTCTACAACATGTGGCCAGTAATATTTTAAAATCAGGAGTGCATAAAGTCTCTTTGAGTGATCACTATATGGTTTACTGTGTTTGAAAATTTACTGGAGCGATAGAAAAGGCCCAAAAAATGATCAAAACTCGGAAAATGAAGAATTTCAATGAAGGTGCATTTCTGGTGGGTGTTGCTGGCATTTGTTGGGAGCAATTATTTATTGAGACTGATGATATTAATGCTCTTGTTCACAATTGGTCAAGCTTATTTTCTCTGATCATTGACAAACATGCCCGGTTATCTGAAATTCGTGTCTCAGATAAATACTTTCTAAAAGACATTATGTAGGCTAAAAAAACTGCTGTTGAAAAAAGTCTCCAGTCCTTATTGAGTCATATAGACACGTCCAATACCTTAAGCATCAAACTTACGAAGCAGTATTATACTGATAAGATCTTTGCATGTGAGGGCAACATGAAAGAAACATGGAAGACAATCAATCAACTTTGCTATAAGAGATCAAAATCTAGTAACATTGACTGTTTCAAAATCTAATAACACTGACTGGTTCCGAGACTATTCACAAAAAGGACATTTCTATTGTGATAAACAGTTTCCTTTGCTCAGTAGGCAAAGATCTAGATATCATAACAAAATTGCTATGGCTCCAAATCCTCTACTTTCAGATGACCACGAAATTAACAAAAATAATGAAAATTTCATTTTAGGACTATTGCAGTTCAAGAGATTACGGATGAATTGTAGATTGTAGAAAACAGTAAAAAGCTTTGGGACTGATAACATCTCTTGCTACTTTTTGAAACTTGCTTTGCCTTTTATAAAGACCTCCCTTGTTTCTTTGTTCAATACATCCATTGAAACCAGCCAGTTTCCTGACCCGTGGAAAGTAGCTAAGAGTTACTCCAATTTTTAGAGATGGAGAAAAGACTGAAAAATATAATTATCAGTCTATATTCTTATCAGTCAGCTCAGAGATTGGGGACATTGAGGTTGGAGTGCCACAAGGATCATGCTTTGGCCCCTTGCTCTTCCTCATATATACCAATGATCTCTTATTTGCTGTCCAAGATATGGTTGTATCCATGTCTGCTGATGGTACCAGTTTGTGCCACTAATCTAATGATATGACTAAGCTGAATGGGACTATTAACAATGATTTTAGATAACTTGACATTTGGCTACAAGGTAACAAACTTTCTTCTTTGAATATAGGTAAAACACATTCCATGCTTATTTCTACTAAACAGAAGCATAACATATTCAAATGTCGGGAGGAAGTTTTAGGCCTGAAAATTCATGAAAATGAGCCGGAAGTTGTTAAAAATACAACACACTTTGGTGTACAAATTGACTGCTCTTTGGATTAGAAAGAAAAAATAAAGGCAGTATCTTACAAAGTGCCTAGGCCTCCAGGTTTTCTGAAGCATGCCAAGTCTTTCCTAGCAGAAGAATCTTTAAAAACTCTCTACACAAGCATTGTGGAGCCCCACTTTCGGTACTGCTGTTCAGTTTGCGGCTGCACCAGTTCTACTGAAATTAATCAACTGCAAAAGCTTCAAAACTGTCCTGCTAGAAATTTTACAAACATCAGCTATGATGCCCCAATCAGACCACTTATAGAAAGTCTAAAATAATGGTCTTCAAATCCCTGAATGGTTTTTGGCTTCACAATACTTGTCTAATCATTTCTCAAAAAATTAAAAATTCTCCTCTCATAAACTCTACAATACAGTGTCAGATTTGAGGTTACCAAAAAAAGAACCGCAAGTAGGCAAAAAAGCCCTTCAGCTCAGTCTAAGCAAGCACCTCCTAATTTATGGATGAATCAGTTTCTTTTACTGTAAATTTTAAACATGATTGTAATTAGGTTTTTATATTGTAAATTGGTTTTTATAAATAGTTTTTCTGATTATAAAAAATTACAATATGTATTATTTGTTAATTTGGGAAGGCCCCTTGAAATCAATGGGAAGGCCCCATAGATGAATAAAATGAAACGAAATGGGATGAAATGAACATGTTATTGTGATTCTTGCCCATAGAGAAGATTGTGTCAAAAGTGAAGCTTCCACATTTAACACCACAAACCACATATTTAATTTTAAATAGGGTTGTCCAGAATCTTACACCAGAATTTCCCTTGCACCTTTTTAACAAAAATCTTATCATACTTTAAATGATGTCAGCTGTGTGTGCTATGCATGATTCTGGTGCTGTGCTCACCCCTTAAAAATGGATACAATTTCGTTTTCAAAAATTAGTAGTGCTGGTATTGTGTGTAATAAAATGCATTTTTGTCCTTGTTTTTCAGTGGGGCAGGGCAAGCTAAAATAACGAACTATTCAATGACTGACGTTAAAAATAACAAACAAAATTAATTAAAAAGAGAAGAAATGGTGCACTTTAATTCAAATAAAATGATGATTTCTACTACCAGCTGGCTCGCTGGAAATCCCAGGGCTCAGGCACTTGCACTTACTGATTGTTAAATCTGATGAAGGAAAAATAGCGAGCTCAGAAGAGCAACAGATCAAGATCATATCTGAGCATTTCAAGAAAATGCTAGCCCCAGGAAATCAAGCAGGAAATGTGAAATGAAATACATACCTATAATACTCGAATTAGGGAGAACTTTAGATTACCGAATTCAAGAACTAATTGGGGGAAACATTTAATGGACAATTTTGATCTCTAATTAAAAACTCTACTCGCGTTTATCTGTGTAGGATTTTATTAGGTCTAGGTAGTAAACTTTTAATTTCTATTTTATAACCACATTGTAACTTTTTACTTTTGAGGCCCCATGAAAAGCACCTTTGGTGATTGGGGCATCCTCAAAAATATATGTTATCAATCAATCAATTAATCAATCAAGCAAAGACAAGAACAAAATGAAAACTATATATAAAGAAATAAAAGTAAGGAGAGGAAAATTAGCACAAGAAACAAAAATTAAATGCCTCGGAATTATGAACAAATGAACAAGAGATAGCTAACACGATTAAACCAGACCGACCAATCCACCGACCACACCGACCACCGACCAGGAAATCCACCGACCAAGAAGACCACCGACAACCGACAACCGACCAGAAATTCAATATACCACAATAAATTAAACGGCTGGATTTTATGGAAAACACCTCCAAACTCATTCTTAACTTCGACTTCTTTTATCGGCGGTCTAAATCCATCATGAAGTGAAAGTCTTCAAATTGCAAAACACAGCAGTTAATTTCAGATGCATGTTATAAGGAACAATCGGAACATCCTTACTGTGTTGGTTGCATAGTTCCGGAAATCATCGCTGGAAGATAAATTTCTTTTGTTGCGTCCATACATTCACAGGGGTTTTCTCTATCTTTATTGCTAAATGGTACCCATGTACAACAATAGAGTCCGTTAAATTATGTGCCCTACGTGCCCTCAGTATATACGTTTTCTTGTGTCTTTTTTAAGTTTTTTCCTACTTGCCCTTTTTACTTTATTTCTGGAACTATGCAAAATATTTAGGATGTTCTGATTGTTCCTTATAAGTCTTATAACATGCGTCTGAAATGAACTGTCGTTTTTTTCCAATGTGAAAACTTTCACTTCATCGTGGATTTATATTGTCGATAAAATAGGTCGAAGTTGACAACGAATTTTTGAGGTGTTTTCCATAAGAATGAGTTTGGAGGTGTTTTCAATCAGAGTTTGGATGTGTTTTCCATAAAATCCAGTCATTTAATTAATTGTGGTATATTCAATTTCCGGTCGGTGGTCGGTGGTCGGTGGTCGGTGGTCGGTGGTTGGTGGTCGATGGTCGGTGGTCAGTGGTTGGTGGTCGATGGTCAGTAGTCGGGGGCCTTTTTGTTCGGTGGTTGATAGTTTCTTGGTCGGTTGTCGGTGTATTTTCTGGTTTTACACCACGCCACACAATTGACGTGATTCTAACAATAAAAAAATATGGAATATTAATGTCAGTAATGTCAGTAGTAAGTAACAGGTACGCCAGCAGATTGGATAACAATTGGAAAGATACCCAGCAGTAAAATACCAGCCGCAACATATACGGAATGATGGAAACCTGGATAAACATTAACCGCGTAGGAATACTTCTAAGCTGCTCTGCAAATATTCTCATCTAATCATATAAAACTTCCTAGAATTCTATTCTGATCATTTAAATCTCATCTAATCTCTTCTAATCATTTAAAACTTCCTAGTTGTTTCTCTCCTTATCTGTGTGTATTGAATAATTTTGTGTGAATAATGTGGAGAAGGGTCTTGAAGCTCGAATTTTCTTTTGACAAAAAATTTAACCATGCAATGAATAACATGTTTGAAACGGGTCATGCATCATTCAATAAATTTCGAGTTGGTTCTCTTCTTTTTTGTGTGGATTGAATAATTTTGTAACAAATTCAAAATGATGATGTGGATAAGGGTCTTGATGCCTTTATTCTTTTTTGACCAAAAAGTTTACCATCAAATGCATGACCCGTTTGAAACAGGTCATGCATTAATCATTAAATTTTGGGTTATTTCTCTACTTACCTCAGTCTATTCATTTATCATGAAAATTTGGTATCAAATGATGCAATAAATATAACCATTGCCTTCATTAAAACAATATTTGACGAATAGATATATTCTAAATTGATCCATTTACCTCACTCAAATATTCTGAATGCTATAAATGCGCAGATTTTTCAATAATCATTATGAATATCAATTTGTCTCCATCAGCTTTCGTGGTCACGTATCTACCTTCTATACAGTCCAAATGGCTATTAGATGTTCCTGCATGTCACAAAATGATTTTGTAACAAATTTAAAATGATGATGTGGATAAGGGTTTTGATGCTAGAATTTACTTTGTAAAAAAAATTTACCTTCGAATGGATAACTTGTTTGAAACAGATGGGCACACCGTACTCAATGGGTACTGGCTTGTTGCACCGATAGGAGAATTATTTATATGCTTTTTATCTTTAATGACATCTACGAAACTTTGCTCCGACCGAAGCTTTGGAATATGTCTGTAGGCAACTGCGTCGAGAGCGACCAGAAATCATGTGAAAACAAAGGCATTCTGACGTTATCGAACCTTGACGAATAACCAAACATACACAATTTTATGCATCTTTACAGCAGAGGCGAATTTTGCAACAATATTGAAATTGAAAAACTGGTATCAAAACAATTATCCATCGAGAACAAAGCGAAACTCTCCCAACTGGGAAATGAAAACATCTCATCCGCGAAATTGTTCGTTTTCGTTTTCCAGTTGAGAGAGTTTAGATTTGTTCTCGAGGGATAATCGCTTTAAAACCAGTGTTTACATTTCACTATTGTTAGAAAATTCTCCTCTGTTCATCTATACAATTTGGGAAATCGATATATGGCAGTTTTGTGCATGTGCCGCCAAAAAAGATGGGTTTAAAGACAATAAGTCTTCTCGACGTGGGTATGATTTTTGGTAAAAATTCTCCTCGATGTTCGGTGGTTTGGAATAAACAGAATAATAATGTTGGGTATACAAGAGAATTTGAACAATAAATTTATTTTCATTTTAGAAGGAAAAGTTTACCCCTCTGTTTAGTATTATCATAATATTCCTAAAATGGGGTTCTGAAGAGCTGAATCATGGAACTCAAATACTTCCACTAAAATGGTACCTATATATTCAGAGGAATCAAGAGTACAGGGTAAAAATAAAAATAAAATCACACTACGCTATGGGTTTCGCGATATCCAGTGTTGTATTTTTTAAATTTGTAGTTGATTGAATAATTTGATGTAGGATGTAATTTTCAAAATTTACAAGTTTATTGAATGATCTGATGTAATTTTCATAATTTCATAGTTGAATTTACCGTTATGTAGTTGATGCGTACGACATGGACTAACGAGCACTACCAATAGAGATTTGTTTTTGAAATTAAAATTAAAATTACTTATATTCGGTTTAATCGAAAATAACGATGGATGTATGTATAAAATCCCCTGACTGCTGCAATACACATTATATTTTGTTAGCTTATACAAATGTTGAATGTAGATTGTCCTATTGAATTTGTATTACGAATAAATATGCAGAATAAATCTCCTTGCATCTTTCAGATCAAATTTAAACTGCTTGAACCTTTTCAAACCTCGACACAAATTACGAAAAGTATTTCAGATAGACAAGTGCAAAAACAATTTATGGTCCTGGCAACGCTATGGTCCTGGCTATAGTTTATGACAGCTCCGTAATTATTCTTAGAAAGTTGCTTAACATTTTCCTAAGCTCACTCTCTGATGACTATTTTTGTTAATTTTAACATAAATCTTGATCTTTTTATTAAAAGATTGACAAATGCTGTAAATGTTTTGAAATAGAATGACGATCAGGGAGAAAATACGGCGTTTTGATCAAATCACGTCGTTTATTTTAAACTAATAGTCTAAAATAATTCTGCTTCTCATCGAAAAGCAAATGTCAGGCAAGTGCATTGTGGGCTAATAGCAGAAGAATGATTTCCCGAATGTACACACGATACTACACGGAAAAGAACTCCCTTTTTGTCAAATTTATTATGTGTTAGGCGAATGTTTAATGAGTCAACTCAGACACCATGTCTCCGTACTAATTTAGTTCTGGCCATAAAAAGCAGGAGCTTTTGCTCATCAGTGATGAAATCAGAATTTGTGAGCACAGAGTTACCCGCAAGAAGTGTACTATCGCACAAGGTTTAGGCTTCAAAAATGTCTTTATCAGCAAAAGTCGTGGCATGTGTTCTCTTCACTGCGTTTATTAGTTCCACTTTCACGCAATGTTCAGCTTTCATTTGGGATACCGATAAGAACACTTGGCTTGTTAAAAGAGAACCTTCAAAGCACGTGTCTAGAAAATTGGTAAGTTTAATTCTATTTTTTGGAAAGTAAAGTTGGGTGTTAGTTCATAAGCCGTACGCAGGCTTGCTGGGTGTCAGCTCTATCAAATTTTTAGCATTGTTACAATTTCAGCGCTAACAGTTTCTCAATAGTTTCAGAATTTAGTTCTAAACAAAAACAGAGGCGGAAATTTACTGTAAAAGCGTCATTTTTAAGGCTTTTTTCGGAAAATTTGGGTATCTGCCAGACGGAAATTTGAGCAATATCAAAATCGCAGAGTGGGGTTATTAAAAGTTTTTAGGAATTATCAACAGGGGACAATTTCCCCCACCCAAAATGGGGTTAAAGACCTGACATGTACAGTACTGTGGTGTATTAAAATCTTGACTCTCAGTTGAGGCTGAACGCAGAAGTTTCAGTAATAATTTCTGATTTTTATCATAAGAAACCGCTTATACGAGACCTGGATAAGATTCTAACTAGTTCTACCTAACAACCAAACTAGTGGAACTTTTGACCATTTTTGATCAATTTTCACCAGTAAAAAAATTATCCTTTTTTTAAATATGTAGTCCTTTCTTCAACAAAAACATGACACAAACTGGGTTTATATAGTACAGGATAAAAAATCTAACATCATGTCCATTCCATTTAAATCATTAAGCGTTATGTAATCTTCACTAAATATTTCAAAAGTTTCTTAGCAAATTTTCATTCACTAGTAAAATTTTCTAAAACATTTCGTGGGTTTCACCAGCTAGTTTCTTATAAGATGTTTGTTATATAAAAACCCGTATTAGAAATCGAAGAAGCGTCTATTATTAAAAAAAACTCTTTCAGAAAGGATAACAGCTCAACCCGTAGTTAATTAAATGGACGAACTAAACTGTAGAGTATTAAAATATGGGTCTCAAGTACTAATTCCTTATGCACTGATATTTTTATCAAAAGAAATTGCTTATAAGAAACTGCAATCGCTTCTTATTAAAAAACTCTATTAAGGATCAGTTGACTATGTTGACGGATATATGACCAAATAATAATACTGTGTTGATTCTGTTTTATGATAAGGTCCTTTTAGTAATTTTTTATAATTCTCAACAAATTATAGGGAATGACATAAAATCAATTTGATTGAAAATTAGGAAATTATGTCAGAAAAATTAAATGTTTAAATTGTGCCAAAACTAAAGGAACCCTACTACAACGCCCAGAGAAAAGTTTCTTATAAAAATAAGGGTAATTAGTTTTGTTAGCCATCGTAGAAATCGAATACATATCGTGAAAATCGTTATGGAGAAACTTGTTAAGGTTGCTAACGCGCGGCATTGAGCTAAGTTGCAAAATGATCAGCGATTTTAACAAATTAGAACAAATTTAACCCTTTCATATCAGGATTTATTTATGCTAAACAGGCAAATCCAAAGCCAGTTTCATTTTCCAGGGGATAAAATGATCCTAATTAAAAAGATAAACTTACCGCTGAAATATCGGAAATTTATATAATGTTCTGCCGGTATTTACCTCTTAGAGATATGACGTTTTACGTTGTTTGGCAATGAGCCACAAGGCCCTTCCCGGGTTGAAAGGATTAACATTTCTGAAACGAATATTTTACAGGATATTTCAAACGTTAGGAAAGAATTTTGCATAACATGTCACCTGTACAGAAGTGTCTGCTTCAAGACGAGAAACGCACTCAAAGTGCAAAAAGAACTCGTACGAACACACGAGAAGACGACGAAACGCGTTTAATGCCATGGATGTCCTAAACGAAGACCTAAGATAGAAGATGGAAGAACATGCCAATCATTTATGAAAACTAGAGAAATATCGTGAAATGGTTTCTTGACACTAGCTTTGTCTTTAGAAAAGATCTGAATATGAATTAAAATACATCAGTGTCGTGTTATTTTTGCGTTGTACTTGATATACCACAACGAAGCTATCACAGCGTATACCGTATCCCTACTTTACACGGGTTCCAGGAAGGTACAGAGTATCACGAGAGGGGGGCTTCTGGAGCCCCCCAATATCTAGCGTTAAATCGGTAAAAGATACAAATTTGAAAATTGCAGAACTGAAAGCCTTATTTCTTAGTTACCCTAATTAAATGATTTTAATTGGAAATTATAATTAGCGTGAACAATAGGGACTAATTAGCAACCACATGTTTACTAAAAAGAAATTTCTTTTTTCCAAAAAATGCCCTATGTTGGTATAGTCTAAATTTATTTCATAAACACTAAAGCCCCGGTCAAACGATCCAACATTTGACCCAACATTTCACTGAACATCAAGTTCAATGAAATTTTGGAACGTTTTACCACCATGCTCAGGGAACAAAAATCATGTTGGACGTAGTTCAATGAAATTTGCTCAGGAGCGAAAACAATCCAACATTTGACTGAAAATTTCTTTTGTTTTCAAATGTTCAGTGAAATGTTGGACCGTTTGACCACTTGACCCAATATGTCACTGAACATTTAAGTCAGCGCATGCGCTGTTGACTACATTGCATTCCGCGCCAAAACAAATTCTGAACAAAAAGACCAACATTCTGACAAATATGGCGCGTAAAGAAAGTGTTCACCACAAGAAAATGTTCACCAACGAGAAATTTCCAGCTTTGCATATTTTCGGGCTCCGGCTGCTGCGAAAACTTCGGACAATCGACCGAATGACAAGGGAGCCGAGATTTTGAATTTGACTGCTGGGAAGGGGCATTTCTTTCCCCTGATTTTTGTGTTGTTGTTTTTTGAATTGTTTGTTTCTCAATCCTTCCACGTGGTGACTTGGAAGGTGATTGCAGACCAGAAAAGATTCAGAAAAGATGGAAAATCAAGATTCACCAAGATACAATCGATATTCAAAATGGTAAATGTTTATACTTAGTACATAGTATCTTTCATGAAGCTACAGTAAAAACCCGCATATAAGAAACACACTTTTAAGAACCTCCAGGCCGAATTTTTAGAGAAAACAATAAATAAAACAATAGCCTCTTGTTTACAAAACAATACCATGGATGCGAAATCTGCAAAATACTAGCTCAGAACAATAAAAAATTTCTAAAATAATTACATATTTAAGAAATCGAAGAAATGCTCGTGCTATACTAAGAAAAAAATTAAATCATGCATAATTCTTTCTACCGCGAGCCGATAGCCATTACATCATAATTGATAATGCGTTTTTTCCCTGTAAAGTACGCGTTTTTTATTATAAGAAACCATTTTATAAGAAACCTAGATCTAGAAAGTAGAAAAATTTGAGAAATTTTTAGTACAAAAGAAAAAAACCTTAAGAAACTTTTTAATTTTAAATATTTTGTATCACTGCAAACAATCAAGGATTTTTCGAAGGCAAGGAGGCCGATTCCATTCATTTGCAGCCAAAACTCGCATATTAACATATGTATATGACAATAAATTTCGCTGTATATAGCTCGTATACTGGTATCCTGAATATATTGCCACGTATTTGCAGCTAGGACCTGTGTTTTACGGTGAATTCCAACATTCCACATTCCATGTTTTAGAAATAGCCTACTTTCAAGTATTTAGCAAAGTTTTTAAAATAAAATAGCCTTTATCTGTCGGTTTCTAGCCACAACAGAGAAAAGTGCCAAATTTAGTTTCTTTCTGACAGTTATGAGTTATTCAGGTACAAGCATGAGCAAGCTCTTTTGTTTTGTTATAAAAATTAAAAAAATAGTGTCCAAATTGATCATGGTGCAAGACTGCTAATTTTTAGAAACGTTGACAGTCCATTTGGCAGCATCAAATAATAAAGAACTGCAATTAAATAAACTGCAATGCAGGATTAGGATTTGAAATCGTAAAGACTATTCTATTTAATCCTTTCATGCCTGGATTTATTTCAGCTAAACAGAAAAGTTATATTCTACAAGAGGGTACCGATCAATTCAATTCAAAAAATACATTATCGTTTAAACATTTTTAATATATGGAAAGGTCTGCTCGTATTTACCTCTTGAACGTATGACGTTTTGTGGTGTTATCACTGTGCCATATGGCCCTTCCGGCGATGAAAGGGTTTGAGATTTAGGATAAAATGAAAATAACAGAAAACAAAATCATGCTGTTCTTCTCCGCAAAAAATGTGCAATATTCGATTTTGATCAGTTGACTTTCTACATGTTGGTATTGTAAATAATTTTAGTTATTAATTTCTCTATTTTCCTTGAAATACCAAGCTAATTTTCTCAGAAGAACAAAGGAAACAAATCTAAATTTTTTTTTAAAATGGGGCTCAAACTGAAATATCAGTTTCCTAGAAATAGGATGTTATATTTGGTAATCTGCGCGCATGCGTGAACAAATCAAAGCCAAAGAAACAATGGCTACATCTCTGAGTTAGCTCAACAGTTTATGGTTGCATTTCCGGTGTGTTTGCATGCAATAAGTGAACAAAAATGACGTTTGGTTTGTAAGATTCATTTGACGAATGATTAATATGATTTTTGATAAGTATAAAGCATGCTTGCTAACTCAAAATTCATTCAGTGTTCAGACGATGTGTTTCAGGAAAAACACAAATGCTTGCACACTAAATACCCTAATAAATTAATGTTAGGCAATGAATTGTAGAAAAAGAGCCAGTAAAAAATGAATTAATTTAAACAGCATGAATATTGCAAACTCTGATAAGTTGGCGGCAAACGCTGAACAAGAAGTTTGCAAACAATCCACGGATGATTGCAAATATGAAAATAGTGACACAGAAATTAAAGCAAAGAAAATCCCTTCTGCAAAGACAGACGAATTTGAAGCAAAAGTCAAGGAGGAACTTGATACATTAAACGCAGCCATGAGTAAAATAAACCATTTGGGAGGAAAAGCAAGCATCGCAGAAGCTTCCTTCGAAGATACACGGAAACAAGCTCTCACAAAATTGCAAATCCATGCGGAAGAAATTGGAATGGAGACAATCAATAGGGCAAAACCTTACTTCAAGATGCTAAAGCAAGTTCTAAGAGCTGCAAGGAAGCTTCAAAACCAAAAATCTTCTCTTGATATGGCTGAACAAACATGTAAGGAAATGCACAATACGCTATTGAAAGTCGAAAAAGAACTTCGAAAGACTTTGGTAGAAGAAGCAGCCGATGCTCAGCAGTTAGAGGCAAGTGTAGTTATATTAACTTTGAAGTTAGTAAACGAATCGGTCGGCGGCAGACGGAATTGAACGGAAAAAGGCTCCTCTTTCCTTAGTTAATATACTATCTCTTTAGATATGTGTAACTTCTATCCCTGGTCAGTTGTAACCAGTTACTTCATTTACCAACCTCGTAAAGATAAATCCCTGAGTAAGCTGTGGGTTTTGTAGAGGGTGGAACGAAAAACGTTCCACAGTTTGCTGGTCTATTATGCAAATTATTCTTGTTGGTAGGCCATAAAAATAATGCAGAACGGTGCCCGAAAGATTTATTTAGGTTTAAAGACATTAACGCGGAACGGTGCACGAAAGATTGATTTAGGTTTAAAGACATTAACGCAGAATGGTGCACGAAAGATTGATTTAGGTTTAAAGACATTAACGCAGAATGGTGCCCAAAGGATTGATTTAGGTTTAAAGACAGTACTTAGCCTATTGCGATGATTCTAAGGCACCCAAAAAATATAAAAATAAAAATAGTGTGTTCCTTTAGATTTATGGAAAATTTATTTAGCGAATAATGCTACACAATAAAGTCGACCAGACAGATGTAAATGGTAAAAATATCGTATGCTGATTCAAAAAAAATGCTAAACGTTTGATTGGTCATTTACACTTTGCATTTGTCTAATCGACGCGGTAATCCATGTTACCCAATTCATGTTCACCGGTTGTACGCAGGCTAATTCAAGGTTACCTCAAAAGCGTTTACACAATATATTTAATATTTTAAGTACATTTATAGGCAGTTTTTAGTAAAATTCATCAGTATTTAAGAAATTGTATTCAAGAAATTATGCTTAAGAAATTGAAATCTGGGTTTAAGAAATTGCATTCGTACATTTGGGGCATTTTACCTTGAAAAAATAATTTTAACTTATATTGTCAGAAGGCTTAATAATCGAAGATTTAACGAGAGGCCCTAGCTAGATAGATTGAAAATGAAATGGAAGAAAAAGGTAAAATTTTCAATCGAAAAGTGTTTAGAGACGCAATCTTGTTTTTCATGGTGCAGACAGCCTGTTATTATAATTATGTCCAAACTATGATTATTTTCCAATCTTGATTTTGTCCTGAGATTGGAAAACAACTATAAATATATAAAACAACAAAACTCTTAATTTCATTAGTTCATTTTGCGCAAAGAACAGGTGACCAAAAGAGAGTTTCAGATATAGAATATAGATATAAATATATATTCAGGTGATTGACGGATTCAATAGATTGTAACATTGTTTAAAGGCTGAAAAATTAACTTGAATATTTTAATTTTTCTAGGTTTTTTCAATTTTTCCGAGTTTAAAATTGGTCGAACATAAGGATTTTATGAATTATTTCGTCTTGGGAATAGTAAGTGAAGAAGTGAAAGTGTCTTAGATTCAAGCGCTTAGCATAAAGATATATAGTTACCGCATGACCACATTTTGTGGCTTTTTGTACATTTTGCAATCATACAATTTGCACATTTTGTAAAATCCATTCATTTAACATATTTTGAATTTCGGAAAATCTTCCAAAATAGGAAATATCTAAGTTGATGCTTCAGCTCTTAAATAGTGTTTGAACCGCTTTAATCGGTCAATCGAATGATGTTATATAACATTTTAAAGAAGGAAACTGTTTTAGGGGTCAAATAGGTCAAAGGGGTCAAAGGGGTCAAAGGAGTCACACGGTATAGTTAGAAAGTTTTCGTTTTTCTCTCCAGATTCTAAATCAAGCGATAATAGACGACTCTAATGCTACGAAAACAAAAAATGAAATGAACATGAAGTTGCAGTTTTTGTCTGCTGAATATGATGTGTTTAGAGAAGAACTTGATGTGTTAAGTAACGAACTGAAAAGTAACGTAAATAAAGCAAGACCATACTTTGAAATGAAAAACAAATTTAATAAAAAACTTCTATGTAAACAAAGGGAATTGGAGGCATTAAAATGTGGACTGAAAAGTGCTAAAAAAGAATACAAAGAATCGATGAACAATGTTGAAAAGATAAGCGAGAAAATACGGAATGAAAAATAAAACGAATTAAATAATTATTCTTAAAGAAAAAGTCTTTAAAATGACTCAATTTATTTTTCCAGTCCATACGTCAAAACAATTTCATATCAGAGTGTTTCTTTGTTGGTGCTTTGTTTAAATACTTATTTTATTTAAATATAGAAAAGATAAAGGATCGATGCATACAATTTCCATAAAAACTTTTCTTGAAAATTGTTTCTTGCTTGAAGCGAGATCAAGGAGTCGAAGAAGGAAATAAGACTGCAAACAGTAACTTCCAAAAAAGTCGTTGAGCATCCAAAGACTTAAGTTAAGAGCTCTTCAGTTAAGCAAACTAATTATTCGCATCTTTTTATAAGTTAGCTGAAGAGAAATAAACTATTTTAATTTGAAAATTCCGATTCAAAATAATCACCACACATGGGTAACTTTACTGTAAAGACAAGGTAGTTTCCTCTGTATGTAAAGATTTTCCTTTTTAATTAAAATAAGGGAGGCCCAGCCCAAAAACTGACTTTCAAGAAGCTGCTAGTAAAATAAAATCGAAATAAATAAATTAACGATATCAAACTGTGAAACTTGTAAAATATATATTGCTAAAAGTATAAAAGTTAATTAATCACAATAATAATATTTACAAGTGCTAAATAGATAAATATTAGAATAAAATCTAGTTAAAAAGAAAAAAAGATCCAAGAGATTATGAAATGCCGCAAAAAAACATTAATTGAAATTCTAAAGAAAAGAATGTTGGGAACACTAAGTTTCACTAAGTTTCTAAATTCTTTATTTAGTTCCTTGTAGACGGCTAACAATTTAAAGTAAATCTGGAAATTCTAAAATTCTAGAAAATCTGGAAATTCTAGAGTCATTTATTTTGCATTGTCTGTGTTTTATAAGTTGAGATCTGCTCTGGTGATTGCAGCGTTTATTAGGCATTTGTTTCAAACCAGGCGTTTATTAAAGTTTTAAATAGCTTAGTAGCTATTATTACACTAACTATAAATAAGAAAATGAAAAAAAATGGCAGCTGTGAATATTGAGATCATAACGTATTGGTCCTCTTGGAAATTTTATTGTAGTATTTAATGATCCAGGCATATTGGTGCTCTTAATCTGTGCATATTCAAAGTGCAAAACAGAGCATATTGTTCAAATGCAATAAGCCAAATAGAAAATAGATCTGGACAATGATAAAGAGTTTACTCGCAGTAATGTATAGCGGAAAGGCAAAGGAGATTATTTATTTATTTTTTTATTTATATAATTATTTATAGTTGGCTTTACATCAGTTTAAAGTAGCTAAAAGCTAATTAAGGCCAACAACGAAATTTACA
>JAYJMH010008740.1:0-24470 GCA_036873815.1 Phacellophora camtschatica
CTTTTGGGTGAGCAAAAATTTCAGTTGATACTTTTGGGTGAACTTTGATAATTGTGGATGGACCTCCCCGTATATAACAAATTTGAGTGACCCCCCTGGGTATTTAACTATATTAGCTGAAATAAATAATTAAATAATATTTCATCATTAATGCTGGTTGCCCTATGGCCTATGAAAATATACCTCTATTTTGAAAAGCCCTGTGAAAAACCGGAAGAAAACATCTTCAGTGGTATGACATACGAGATTATTTTTGAACTATGACGTCATATATATTATCATCTTTACGTCATGAAAACGAATTTTGCCCCCTCTTCCCCAAATTTTGTATCCCAGTCAGTTATCAAAACTTCGGATGAAAGGCAGGCCAAAAGAAAAAGTAACATAATTTTTTCATCTACCGTACACCAAAACCGAGAATGAAATTTTGCTGGCATGGCAAATTTGAAAAATTCGAACCGAGGCCCGTTCAGGGGTTCTCGGGAAAATGCCCAAAAATGACTGGGGAACAATAAACCTCCAGCATAGTCAACATAATTTTTTTTACCATGCCTCCAGGGAACATATAAATTTTATGTAAAATCTCTTAGGGAGCAGGGGAAATCTTCTATGGAACAAGGGAACACATTTTCCCCCAAAATTCTCCAAAAATCGTTTAATTATTGTCATAAGAACAATTAAAACACCCCCCCCCCCACGGGGCAATACCACCTTACTTGGGTAGGAGGTGTGTCTAATATACATGAGTCCGGGATTTTGACTTGACAATATATTTTTGTATAAATAAGAAGTAAATATTTTGTTGTTTAAATAATAAGAATGAATATTTTGAATAAAAAATAAATAATAAAAAATTGTTTAAATAATAAGAATAAATATTTTTGTATGAATTTATCGTTTTTTTTGCGTCGTTTCTGTTTTTATTTATTTTATCTATACTTCGTCACAAGCATCCGTGGATCAAACGAACCGTCTGCAAGTGACCTTATCCGAAAGCACAGTTTGGAAAATATTTCATCAGAAAAAATAGTAAAACCCTGCAAACAAGAACCTGCAAACGGGAACCCTGCAAACAAAACCCTGCAAACAAGAACCTGATATTTTAGAAAAAGGTGCCTAAAGATAACTAACTAAAAACAGACTGATATATTTATGTTCTAATGAAATGGTACATTTAATTTTTATTGCTAAAAAATTCCGTTTTTAATGCATACCTTATTGATAAATGCATTAATATCATATAAAAATGCACTAGCAATTAAAAACATTTGAGAAATTGGTAATTCTTTGGGAATATGCAGTTTAATTTTTTCAATAACAAATGCTGAGGGATTAGACATCAAGCAGCATAGAACCTTTTGATAATAACATAAGCCGGAAATTAGTAAAAGTACCACTTTGATCAGAACCTATACGAAAGTCCGCCATTTTTACGAAAGTCCGCCATTTTGGGAATATCAAGTTCAAGATATTAATTTTTTTACTTGAGATTCGGATTGGGAATGAAAAAGTTAGTCAATATATGAATTTTCATTATTTTTCATTACTTCAAATGATTCTACTAGCAATTAAACCTTGAAAGATTATAAGGAATTTGACCTTAAAATTGTCTCAAAATTTTGAATAAATCCATAATAGCGCATTTTCGTTAAAGTGGCGTATTCAGTTTGTTTGTAAAAAAAAAAGTAGGTTCTTGTTTGCGGGGTTTTACTGTATAATTTTGGTTCTAAAAGTTTGAACTTTTTTTTATAAAATATTAAGAAATAGCATAGAAATGTGAATGAAAAGATGTTGTAGGCAACAGAATTGCATGATATAACATGCGCCATCCTATTATATTTTTTGATATGCGCTTTTGTTCCATTGTATTTTTGGGTCAATTTAAAATTTCCTCGGACACACCTTCGTCTAAGTGTGCCGGCGTTTCTTGTCCTCGGCGAATTTTCCCGGTGGAAAGAACTTTGAAACTTTGTCTTCGGACCGTTTTAACAGGTCCGAGCAAAAAGCTACGCTCCCCGCCAGAAAGCTGGTGGGAATTGGCAGTCCTTGGCCCAGAAAGGCACACCAGAAGGGAAATTTTGCCCGGTGGTTTTCTATTTTGCCTCAAGGTCACTAAACGGAGATGTGTTAAAATGACTTTGTTTTCTTATGATTATGGGTAATTTTTTATTATTAAAATTTCCAAATTTTACTGAGAGTTTGTTTGAGTTTTTAAATTTACATTTAATAGTCGATTGCGCTATAAAAATGACGGAAAGAAAGAGATTCTGCCATAATTTCGATCAAGAATTTTTTCACGCAATCTTGATGATGTTTTTAAAATTAAGCAACATATTTTAAAATTAACCAAAATCAATCATTTGAAATTGATTGTAACTAATTGCATACAAAATTGAAACTTTAATAACAAATTATTTTTTCTTTGACATGACAAGCACTTCTCGTGAGTTATTTTCTCATTAGCATCTTCAACTCTGCACAGTAAAAAATCTACCTACATTAAATTAAATGCTATTGACTTTTCTTTCGAGTTTTTTCAAAATTGTTATTCCGTTATTAAAAAACATTTTGTTTGATTTAAAATTGGTAAATAAATAAAAAGGTGCTACCTTTTTGGCCCACCCAATACATAATTTATAAGATCTTTTTTGATTTTCACCAAGGCAACTTCACACTGCGTCCAAAAATGCAACTTCCAAGTTTTAATATTTGCGGAAGATCAGAAAGGTTTATCATTCATTCAAATATCAAACACATTTCTGTGTTTGGATATGCGTAGAGATCAATCATTTTGTTTCTGTTTGCTGCTCAAGTACAAGACACAAAATTCATTTTAAACCAGAAAGCATTTTGCAAAAAATACGTTCAAGAAAAATCTCGAAGCAAACGAAATGCAGGTATAAAGCTTTTCATATAAACTTTAACTGAAATAAATTAAGAGAATTAACATTTTGAAACATTGTTGGTTGTATAAACAAAACAAATTTCGTTATTAATTTTGCCGACAATTTTGATTAGAATTTCTCCAAAGTTTGTTGAAGGAAATGTGAAAGTTACAAAGAGAAGACAACGAGAAGACAACGAAATGATTCAATTATTGTGATCGGAAATCATCTGCAACTTCTATTTTGGCATTTGAATTCCCATGATTGTAACTGTTATAGACAAAATAAGTATGAATTAGATGAGAGGCAAGATGTTTAACTGGAAGTCTGGAAGCCGTGCTCTTGCCTTAAAGTTCGACTAAATCAGTCGCTCAAAATTGGTTGCCACACCTAAATCAAAACTGCCGAAATTAATTAGGTTAAACATCGCTCTCGTCGTGTACCTTATTCATTGTTGTGAGTTGTTCTATTGTTAACAACTCATATGGCACGGGTACATGGACATACTCATGCATCACGGGTACAGGGACACTGGGAAGAATAACAACTCATGTTTCTTAATGCCCATGATTTATTGAGCAATTAGTTTCAGAACACGAGAAATGCGACGTTTTACCCAGGCTTCATATCCAACACACTGTTTCATTATAATATTTTTGGCAACTTTTCTAAATTTGTGGTTTTTTGTTTTTGCAGGAAAAAATAATTTCAATTTTCTTCATTGCATCATTGGTGTTCATAAGCTTAGAAAGCTTGCCATTGGGAACTGGTAACGTTTACTGGGAAAAAGTTCTGAGCTGCAATATAAACGGAACACGATACAAAAAAGGTATTTACTTATATTTAAACACACATATATTGTGAAGCACATATATTTTGCTTGTCCACTGGTAGTTTATGCGTAGCCTCAGTGCTTGCAACATTTGTTGTTTTGTTATTCATATTTGTTGTTATTGTTGTTAATAAATTATGAAGTTGTTGTGCCAATGAAAGCCCCCTGTGTTCCTGTGCCAATGAAAGTTATTGTTTCCTCACTTGCATCCCTGTGCCCTGTCAAAAGGTGCGGGTACAGGGACACAGAGCGGGAAGGACAACAATTCGCATTTATTGGGCCAATGGCTATTGTATCAAATATAATTTTACTTAAGCGAACTTTGCTTTTCACGAATTTTTGGAAAAACGAATCAATTAAAAAATTTGCTTTTTTACTATTGTGGCAAAGGATGAAGGCAGAAAAGTTTAAATTTAATAGTTATTTTCAGATGGTTTAGTACATTTTGAGTAGACTGTATTCGTCTTCAGGTATTACTTTGAACCATTTTCATTCCTCATTCCAAAATTGTCACTGGTACTGTGTTCTTCATCTCCCTTAACAGTTGAACCACAACGCTATCGGTGTCTTGAACACACAAGAGAAATAAAAACTTGTTGGAGATCGCAAATTTTTCGGTCCGAGAAAACCGAGTAAGTACACGCTGAAAATTATCAAGGGAAATACAAAACAGTTCAAGTTAAGCGAGTTCAAATAGGAGAGGTTTACCCTGGTACCAGAGCCTCGAAAATGCAGCTCCAAACTTAACTCAAAAATGCAAAAACTAAACTTTTTAGAGCTGTTTGCACCTGCATCCTCGAGGCTTTGGTACCAGGGTAACAAGAACAGATTTTGTAAGAATAGTGAAATTGACACGTCAATTTGAAAGCAATTAGCCATCGAAGACAAAGCGAATTCTCTAAAGCAGAAAATCAATGTTTTGACTTTCTGCTTGAGAGAATTCGCTTTGTTTTGAATGGTTAATCACTTTGAAATCGGCGTGTCGATTTCACTATCGTTACAAAATCTGGCGTTTTTCTTCGTGCATTGAAAGCACGAGTTTCCATGGAATCAAATAGCTACAAAATTTGTTTACCATCAAATTATAGTCCCTTTTCCTCCATGTCTTATGCCTCTCCCCCGCGGCAAGAATCATCGATCAATCTCTGAATATATTCATGCTTAAAATTCACTTATTAATTCTCTCGCAGGTGATGTTGTTATGACTTCAAAGTGTGAAGGATTCCGTTGCAATGAAAGTGGATACATAATTTTTTTCGTTGACTGGAAATGCTTGGGAATTGAAAAACCAACCAGCCCATCAGAAAAATCAACAAGCCCATGAGAAAACTCAACAAAAATACTATGCTTCAAAAGAGGAATGTAATTTGTCTTATTCAGTTAAAGAGGTTTAAAAGCTATATTTTGTTGTGCGATTATTAAAGTCGTATATATAACGGTAAATTTTATCAACGGCTATATTTCCTTCTTTTGATGTAAATACGATGCTTTGAAGCAAACCTATACAGTATTTATCTCAATTAGATTTAAAAACAAAATTTTATTGGTGATAATACAACGGTATCCACGGCCTATATTTTTTGTTGTTGTTACAAATACGATGCTTCGAAAGTAACGTAAATTTGTCTTAATTAGTTAAAAAAGGTTAAGAGCAAAATTTGATTGTGTTATGTTCAATTTAATGTTAGCCACACTACATTTCATGATAAGAAGAAATTTTGGGAACGTTGCATTTTTAATTCTTGAATTGGATGCTGCCACCGACAAACAGTTTATACATTTCTACCGACATTATTGTCTTGTTGTCAAAATTATAATAATTCAAATACATAATCAAACATTGGCTTGAACAATGCCTAAATAAAATTATGCTTACACACTTCAGCTCTGCTATCAAAAACGCTCTTTGCCCAAAATTTGATGAATTTCATGATGGCAGAACAATGCGAAACTCTCCCTCAAGAACAATGCGAAACTCTCCAACTGGAAAATGGAAGCCCCTCCTTCGCAACATTGTTTTTTTCGTTTTCCAGTTGAGAGAGTTTCGCCTTGTTCTTGAGGGAGAGTTTCGCATTGTTCTGCCATCGCTTTCAAACCAGTGTGTCAATTTTACCATTGTTACAAAATTCGCCTTTGTTGATTGCAGCCTTATCACGAAATGTGGATTTATGATGAGGCCTGATGAATATAATTTTACAAAGATAATGTTTTCTTCTTGTGCTGTAAAAACATTTAAAAATATAATCATGTTTATTTGTCCTGTCTCAAAATTCATTTGAGATATAAACAAACAATCATTAACAGTATTTATCTCACACCTATACAGTACAAACATTTCTGATAAGTTTCTCAATCGCATACCATCTTAATTTCATATCCATCGTACTAATAAACATTAAGAAAATAGATGTTTATATCCCAGGGGAGAAAGTTGTACCACCTGACTTAGGTAGGGGAAAATGTCTTCTACTTTTGGTCTGGTATTTTGATTCGATAAATTTTTGGGTCTGAAAAATGTTTCAACAATAAATATAATTTTTGCTCTAAAAATTTAAAATCTTATATTTTTGGGTAAACTATTAAGAAATAGCATAAAGGGTTAGCTGAAAGATGTTATAGGCTGTAAAATTGCATCATAACATAAGCCCGAGTTTTTACATTTTTGGTTCCAGTTTTACCCAGGGGATAACCGGTACGGTCATCATATTCATTTATAAAATGTGCTATGAACATTTTGCTTATAAGCAGCTTTGCTTGCATTTTTATGGACCGACCGACCGACCGACCGACTGACCGACCGACTGACCGACCGTAATGTTGTGCCTAAGGTGAAGTGCTGCTCACCGACGTGGAGGTAAGATGCCTAAGGTGAAGTGCTGTTCACGAAAAGGTAAAATGCTGCTCACAAAAAACCGACAGCAATTAAGTTATTGCACCATATAATCGGTTCTGTTCTCCAAATCTTTTCGTGACCTTTCAAGAAAACAACTTTTGATATGGCTTTGACTTTGATAGAATTTATTCGAGAATCTTGATAGGTTTTGAATGGCATGGTTGGTGAGATCTTTTAAATGTATAGGTAAATTTGTAGCCTCTTGGATTTAGTGCTACAGCCCTGCAAACCAAGATAGTTTTTTTGGGTCAAGACCAAGAACTGATATGCATTTTATTTTGTCTCTTTGTGGTCTATGTTCAGTAGGGCCTCCTTCTTTTATTTCTGTTTTCAAAAAAGGAAGCTTTTTACTGGCCAGAGAAGTTTCTTAACTTTTCAGACACTTATTTAACATCTAGTAATGAAAGATACATTGTACACGAACCAAGAAAGCAAAGCTAAAGACTAACAAGATTGATCCGTTTAACGTAAGATATAACATAATTTAATTTATAATGAACTAAATGTTTTATCAAATGAATAGACCATACTTAACAGCAAGATATACAAAATATAAAAGGCAATAACGAAAAGATAGATTTCTCAAAAATGGTATAATGATAATGACACGATAGATATTATTTTGAAATTAATTTTCTACAAAAGCTAATATTTGTCAGACAATGATGGTTTGTTTCCAAACATTATTGAAGATTTAGGTTTAGAGATAGCAGATCTCCCATAGCAGAGCTCCTTCTTTGTTTAATAGCATTTTATCTCCCCCATTTATATTAGGCTTTTAAAACCTGATAATGTTTATGTTGACGAGTATAATATTTATGTTTAGTTTCATTTGTTTGAAAATAGTTCTGAAAAGAATCAGGCAGTTTACTTTCGCTGTGGTGCACACGATGCATAAAATGATTAGCCTGTGTTCCAGACCCCTAAAAGGAAATTCCTAACTCCTAAAAGGAAAGGGTCTGTGTGACCGTGTTAGATTCCTCCTTTCCTATTAGGAATTGGGGTCTGGAATACAGGCTAACAATTTTCTGATTTTGAATTTGTGCAGATCTTTTGGTTTCAGTGAGTTAGTATCTTTATGTAAGGCATTTATAGAAAATATATGGTCTTTTACTGTTATAATTCTAAGAATTCTATTTTACTTGAAATTCGTTAAAAGTTTATTAGCTGTGGCTCCATAAGCCTAAATTGCAATGATTTCATTAGATATTTTTGAAAGATCTAGGGAATCAAACAATACAATTAAACAGCTTTTAGGAATAAAATACCGTATTTTTGAGAATATTTTTTGGGGTTGGCTTTTTCAGGCGGCAATAAATTTTAGTTTATCATTTTTGGAGTATCATCTTTCAAATCATAAATTTTGGGGTATCATCCATCATTTGGGGTATCATTAAAAAATACTTGATTACAATTTTGATATTTTTGTCCCAATGCTTGATCCAATTACCATATAGTAGTTTTCGAATTAATTATGAATTTTTAAGGTATATATTTTTCATTTCTTATCAATTTTAGTGTGTTGTTTTTGAAAATTTTATCAGTTTAAAGGTGTGATTTCACTTGCTAAAATGGCACACTCCCGTTTACCCCAGGCACCAGTTCCTCAATTTAAAAAAATCAGTATACAGTTTTAAGCGGTTTCTCTGTTTCAACAAACTTTGATTACAGCACGTTTGTTGGAAGTAAAAATCAACGATGATCTGCATATTATATAATTTTTTAAAAAGCGCATTGATATTTCTTCTAGAAAGTTAACAAGCGAGTGTTCTGAAAGCTGCCGGATATTTCATTAAGTAACAAAACGTACTTGTCAAAACTCCAAGGCAACCGGCAAATTTTAGCAAAAATTTTAAACTCAAAATATTGCGCTTGATAGAAAAGAAAACCAAACAAAATAAACACCGAAAGATAATAAATAGCTACCTTTTAGGGTCGCATTTAACTTTATTGCTTTGGCACTAAACTCCTTTTGAGATCTACGAATCCAAGTACATTGTTGACTAGCTTTGCATTTTTGTAGTGATATTTCAAAATTACAAAATTTTAAAATTTTACAGGCTTTCCCTACCCTTCCCTAGAACCGATGTAAGGCTCCCGTTTTTAGGCTCAAACATCCTGCAAGTTAATGTGGTTCCTCTTTTATATGAATAAGAAAATGCAGTTGAACCTCTTAATCTAAAACGGATTTGACTCAAACTCTCGGTTAACTTTTTGTATAGGCCTGTCTCTGGAAAGCTTTCAGTGTTGATTTGGCGTCGGTTCGGGGTCGCGGGTTCGCAATGGGCCCCCTGGTCAAATATGAATACCGGCCCTCAATGTTGACAGTAGGATTTTTAAACTGAGATTTTTATTACAAATAGCCAACTATGGGCCCCTCGTGGCCAAGGGCTCCAAGTCAGTGACCCTTCTCTGACCCCTTTCTCCTCAGCCCGGCTTCGGAGCAAATTTGTCGAGAAAATTTACTGTTTTGCATATCTCTTGAGAGCTGTTAGTGTTGATTTAGCTTCGTTCGGCTATATAAAAAATTCACGATCTCGAGCAAATTTTCATTCCCTTTGAGATTTTGAGATGGCTGGTTTTTTCGCATGTAATTGTCAGCTCGACGAGCTTTCTGTGTTGATATAGCGTTGGGTATTTTGAAATTTCGCAATCTGGATAAATTCTCATTCTACTTGACAGTATTATGGAGATTATAATATACTATATCATACTACATATGAGTGTATGATATAGCTAAGTTCAACCGTTCAATTAATGTGCATTAACTTTCAAACGAAAGTACTGTAGTACTGTAGTATATTATAAGTACTGTTGTACTATTATATATTACAGATCAGTATCGAAAGTGCTGTTGCCGTTTGAAAAATAATACTGTAGCATTGATTGTGTTCGTGCAATCTTCCCATTGTTCCAATAGACTTGCTCCAAGTCTATTTTGTTTCGTTAATCAGTAAAAACTATGTCACTGCGGAGGAATATTTCATTCTTATTTTCCCGAGGTCGATACTCCGCAGGGTATTTTCCTCCGCAGTGAAATAATTTTTACTGATTAACCAAACGAAATAGACTTGGAGAAAGTCTACACTATTGTTAGTGTCACTGTCACAATAAATAAAGTTAAACTAAAGTCTTGTTTCCTACTCTTAGTGATTCTTTTAAAAAGGGTGTTTATTTTCTATTTTCTCAATTAAACTGAATTTAATCAGATATTTCATCATCAAAAATGTGATCTGATGATTTTCAATTGATATAAATTTATCAACCATATAAACTAGCTAAATTAATAAACTGCAATTTAAAAAAGTTAGGCCTTCTGAAAAGAAATAAAGAGTAAACCTCTGGTTATATAACACGGGAATCACTTATATGTCTATGCCAAGACAATATGTCAATATGGCATAACGTCATATTATATATATCAATCTATCAATCGAAGTCAATACGTCAACATGGCATAACAACGTCAGAAATTATAATATGAAATCGTATATTATAATTCAAAACTTTTATATTTACAGCAAAATAAAAAATTCAACAACAATTATATGATTTAGAA
Organism: Phacellophora camtschatica; assembly: GCA_036873815.1. Lineage (NCBI taxonomy): Eukaryota > Metazoa > Cnidaria > Scyphozoa > Semaeostomeae > Ulmaridae > Phacellophora > Phacellophora camtschatica. Next base: position 10,170 of record JAYJMH010008740.1, read on the forward strand.
TTGTTATTTCTTTTTTTATTTTCTGAATTATTAAAACTTGGTTCCATACCTTACATAGTAGTTCATTGAGCTATTGGCATTTGATTGACACCTTCTGAACTCAAAGAAGTACAATTGTTTGAAAACTAGCCCTGTTTAGGCCAATTACAGACTGGTAATGACGATGCTCCTGCTGTGTAAAGCAACTTTTGTAGCCAATCTAGCAAGCCCCAATCACAGCGCGACTGATAGTCACGTGATAATTTTATTTTCCATTATTGGTTCTGCTATAAAATTTATAAAATGCCATAAGTTCAATGATTGAACCAATCAAATACCATCCTAAAATGAACCAGAAGGCTATGTATTAGTCGTGTGTAAGAGCACAATGATTGCTGGTTTAATCTGCAGCATATTTTCTGTTGCATTCGTGGAAAAAAAAAATACTACGAATAAAAATTAAATATGTTACCATTCAAAATCACCAGTTGAAGCTTGCCGATGGTCTATCGTCGCACATATATTCAAATGTACCTATAATAAATAGGCATATCCTTGTCATTTTCTTCCTCCTTTACTTCAGCAGTTGGCTCATTATCTTTGCTAGATAATATTTCCTGTGCAGAATGTTCTTGCTTAGGCTTCCTGGCCTCTGCTTTCTTTCTCAAGTCGTCGTCAAACAATGCCAAATAAGGAGCCGTTGATCCCAGGTCCTTCACATTCATTCTAACAAGTTTCATCCTTTCTTTTGCATGTTTATCTTCCATTTCATTGGTCATCTTAACTAAATTTTCAAAACAACTTTCGATTGATTCATTGATGCGATAATACACTTCTTCTGCGTCAGAACTTTTCATCTTTACTTTTGCTCGCCCTGCAACAAGAGAGTTTGACAGTTTACGTTGACGTCGTGAAACAGTAAGTAGGGCGTAAACCGTGGAAAGAATAGCTCGGGGATGACATAGTAGATTTTCGCAACAAGGTATCAAGCTTCAAGTTGAAGCTTTTTATATCAAAGCCACGCAGAAACAAGATCGTCAAAACTGAAGCTCCTCCACACAGCTCTGCAAACGTGGGGACATCCTTTCGGGCCACCCGGAATAGTCTAGTTTATTTGAATATGCGGCAAAGATTATTCCATGTTTGTAATTGGCTGAAAAACAGTAATGACCGAATGGCTTCGCAAACAATGTATTCGTGCTACATTCACAAACTACCATTCATAAACTGCAAACGAAATTTACTAATTCAGAATTTAAAAATGCGTACATTGTGTGACGTTGTTAATGATTCGTTCAAGACTAAAAAAATGATTCATAAATGTCATAAGTGTGAAGCTTGTAGTACAATGCTTCATTTGTTATATCATGTACCAAAGTGGAACATTTTTTTGTATAGACACGCAATTTTGTTTTTAAAACAAAGAAAACAAGACAAGATAGATGATTTAAAATTTCGAAAAGATAATTCCTATGTATGGTGTTAAGTATTAATATTTACGCAAAAAAATTCCTCTAACTCACCTCTCATGCTCCTGACAATTTCAAATATCGTCCCAACAATGAATACGACAATTAAGCATATTCCTGAGAATTTTAGTGACACGTTAGTCAAGTCTGAAGTGGATGGAACTACATCGTAATGCGCGATTTCTTTTTCTCCTCCACCTGTATGGATATCTGTTGCACTCTGTTGACAAATTACGAGCGTCAAAAAATTTTCTTAAGTTTATTTAACTATAATTTATTTGATTTGATAGAATTTAAGCAAATCAGTATTGCCTACCCTTTCTTTAGTGTCAAAGAATCTGTTGTTTTATATTATATAAGTTTTTTGTGAGTTGTTGTGGAAGAAAGACGTGGCCATTCGCATAAAAACCTAACAGCTTCGCAAGCGTAATGTGCTGTTCTCGTACTGTTTACTAGTGTTTGTTAAATTTTAGCTAAAAGGAGGTTGCTTGCTTTTGTTTTAAGGTCGAAGACGCTGTTGTTTTATATCATATAGATTTTGTGAGTTGTTGTGGAAGAAACATGGTCATTCGTGGGAAAACGTAACAGCTTTGCAAGCGTAATGTGCTGTTCTCGTACTGTTTCTAGTGTTTGTTAAATTTTAGCTAAATAAAGATGGTTTGCTTTTGCTTTAAAATCAAAAATATGTTGCTTCATATTATATACATTGTTCCCACTTGTTGGGCAAGAGATACGCTGTCGTTAAACAGCAGGAGAATTTCTTATGATACTGCAGTAGCAAAGTTACGACAAAATTCAAATTCCCAGTAAAAATTACGGAAAACAGTGGATATCTACCTCCCAGATTACTTCAAATAGCTTATTAAATTGAATAATAAAATAAAAGCAATCACTAACCGAGAAAGTTATTGTGTGATCTTCAAGTTCTTTTAAGATTCTCTGAGTGTTTTCTTTGACAAATCTTTTAAAGCACGAACCTATCCTCCTTCCCTTGCCACTCAACACAACACCATAAGATGCATCAACCTGTTTCAATTTCTCAAACTGAATATCAGGATGCTCGAGAGCGTCTTTCATTTGTCCTGCCTGGAAACCTTCTATTATCACTCGGCTGACTCTGCCAGAAAGAAGCGACTCCTTTACGAAACTCGGATCTGCAGTGTTTCCTTAAAAATAAATGATACGGACATGTAATGTCAGGTATTAAAGTAATCTTGAGAATTTGTTAAAAACTACTTTGTTGGGGCTAAATTTTGTTCCAAGTCTTTTTCGCTGCGGTTCGTTTGTCTCTTAGCCATTTCACCCGGGCAATACTACCCATTGATAGGCAACGTAAAATACCCTAGTTTCAAGAGGTAAATGGGGGAAGGACTTTTCATTCCTTCAAAACTTTTCAACGTCAAGATTTATTTTGAATTAAGTTTGTTTGTGTGTGCTACCCCCTGTGCAAAATGAAACTTCTATGGGATTTTTCTGCTAATTAGAAATAAACCCGGGCGTGAAAGTGTTAAAATTGCAGAAGTTTGCTTATTTGCAACAGCTTACTTTAAGTCTCCTCCTCCGCAGAAGCCAGCTACTTATTTTCAACTTTCGCAAATCTCGCTCGACTCCTTCCAAACAGTCTATTTTAATAAGAACGCTGCTTTTCATAAAAACGTTAACATTTTCAAAAAACAAGAACACAGTAAAAACAAGTGCAACTTCAAATTGTTAAAATTTTTCGAGTAAAAAATAAAAATAAGTACAATGAACAGTACTCGATCTGCTGTAAAGTTTCAGTGCTCTGCCTGAATATCTACAAATTGTATAAAGTTTAGTTCTCTTCGTAATTTTATGTTCGTAGGAAGTGAAGGGAAACTGACTTCATTTTGACGTGAAATTGTTATGATAGCTAGTAAATGCCATAGGACGCTTTTTCTGAGTTTAAAACATGAAAGTGTATTTCTGCTATCATGTTAACCAAAACCTTATACTGCGAACAATTCTAATTGTGAAACTTTCAGTATTGAGGCGATTTCTAAGTTTCTGATAAAAATATGTGTGTGCAGTAATAGCAGGTCACTATAACTTTAGACAAATATTTTTCAACCAGCAGAAGCCAAATACAGTATTATATGGTCTAGACACTCTTATAGATGTAGCCAACTATAGAACAATCTTCCACCCGAAATTAGAAACTCAAACAACATGGAAATGTTCAAAGCAAAAATAAAAGAATTTGCATCATTTACTTGCTCCTGCAGACTATGCAGGCAATACATTTAAAACGTTTGTTACATAAGCTAAGCGTATGACTATTCATTAATTTTAATAATAGTTTGCATTTTTGTTATTTATGCTGTATTTTTGCTGTATTGAAGCTATATTTTATTTTGTAAAAGTTAGTCTTAATTAGCGACGAAAGTAGCTAGAATTTGTATGTACTAACTATGAATAAAGTGAGAGAAAAAAAAGGATTGTAGTATGGTTAAGCATCTTTGCATTGCACAATAAACTGTTCAAAATAAGTACATGAATGAATGTGCAAAGTAAGAATAACCTAAAAAATTGTTTGAGTTGCAAATAATTAGAAACGTAAGACTGAAATTATATATCTGATTCTTGGGGGTTCAGAGAAGTCCTATTTGGAAAACATCAAAATTTACGATACCTGTGACTGCTCTTGCCTTCAATTTTAAAAGTGCAATCAATAATGTTTCATTTGATGCCAGAAGCTAAAAAAATTCAAATTAAGCATATTTAATATCAGAAAAAGAATTCAGATTTTTTATTTTTAAAATAATATTTTGACAAAAGTGTATACATTAAAGTAGGCCGACAAAATTACAAGCAGAGTCCAAGAAACAAGAAAACAATGTACCCCCCCCCCCACTTTCTAGAAAATTTTGGAATTCCAGCAACCCCCTGAATACTAGAGTCTTGAAAAAAGGGAAAAGTAAAAAAAAGGAAATAGCCTCGCTTTTGTGTGTATTTTTTACTTTTTCAAACGCTTATTTGTTTATATTTTGAGATGAGCCAATCACACTATAGAATGTTTATCACATGATCAAAGGTGATGTGAACTGAAACTGCATGACCCGTGTTCCCTGTTGGAAACAAGTCATCTCGAGACTTTCGCGGGCTAGGTCCGTTAAATACGATATCTCACTCACTGAGCTGTTATGGGTCTATGAAGGAGAATTTTATTTTGATAAATTTGTTTTCGCTTGGCGTTGATGGAAAAGTTGTTTTACCGTGTTACAGGGCTAGCCTCGTTATCATACATGGATGAAATTCTCATAAGTACGAAAATCGTTTAAACTTCGATGTATTTTGGGTCCTTTGGGAAAAAAAGAGGCAAGAATAAGCATTCCCAGTGGAAATGCGTGAGTTTTACCTCGATACCAGGCTTGCATTCTCGAAAAGATTGATAGCAAACGTTAATGGCTTTCTCAAAGCTTTTATGAAGTATTTTCAGCAGACAGTAGCAGCAGACATCCAATTTTTGTTTCATTGAATATAACTCAGTGATTATTATATAGATTTTGGTGACATATTAAGAATTGAAGCACAGAAGAAGGTAACATATTATGGACTGAAGCCTGTTATTAAAAATATTTAAGCTCCTCCTTAACAACTTTGCAAACGCGGGTACCATTTTGGGTAGACTTGCTGCACGGTTGCAGTATCGCTTCTCTCCAACGACACCGCCAATACTGCGACCGTGCAAGTCTACTTTTTGGGGCCACGCGGTAAAAAAAAAACTAAGAAAGATTCTTATGTAATTGTAAACAAAGAGTTACCAAATTTGAAGATTTTTTCATTTGATCAATTGGTGCTGCCACTTTAGTTGTAAGAGCATTAATAATCTGTCCAATGACTAATGACGTCATTATTATGCCAACAAATGTCCACACGATTGCAAATATTCTCCCCAAATTTGTTTTGACGTTGACGTCACCATAACTGAAAAACATAGATGTTATTGTTTTTACGGAATACCACTCCTCCGGAAGTAAATGTGTAAAAATTCTCCTCCGCAGAAGTAAAATATCCTTATTTTTAAAATTATTTTATTTTTTTAATAATAAAAAGCAAAAATGCTCGCTTTGGTCGATGTACTTAGAGGCGGAAATTCGGTTTTAAGCTTGGAAGCCAAACAATCAAAAGTGGCTCAAATTTCCGCAGATGCCCAAATTTTCTGAAGAAGCTTTAATACGTTTTTACCGAAATTTGGCAAGATCTGGGCCGCTCTCCCCACAGTCCCAAAAATTCCACCTCTGCTTTACTTACTAAGAGCATTGTCCAACATGCAACTGTAGAAATCTTGTTGTTTGGTCTTTATAAAACTATTGTATCATAGTAGCATAGATGCCCGACATCTGTTCCAAATTTGTGGTCACATTTTGCCCCATTTTCACCCATGCGGCTAACCCAGTAGCGAAGCCCAAGTACATATGCATTAATCAATTTTTTTTAACAGTTGCAGCTAATATGGAAATTAAAATTTCAGATAACATCTTTAAACAAATTTGTTTACCGACTCACCCAGCCGTCGTCATGGTTGCACACGCCAGCCACGTTCCAGATCCAATTCCGTGAATATAGCCGTCCGGAAAGTCTGTATTGCCTCCTCTTTCCTGTTCATCGAAGAAGATTGTTTCATTAATTAATTAATTTATGTTTTCAATCACCATTTTATTGTTCACAAATGTCTGTTTTTTAAACGCTCTTACATGAGAATAAGAATTCGCCTGCTGTAGTACACTCTCAACCACGTTTACAGTCACATGTAGTAACAAATACAGTCACATGTTGTCACAAATGCCGGAATGGAACGAATACGGTATAGTCGCATGAGCTGCCTCTCTTATAGCCTGCGTGCAGACTTCCCCTCTCCTCCTCCACAGCAAAAAGTAAGGTCTGCATGCAGGCTACCTCTCTCGCCATATTTGTGACTACATGTGACTGCATTTGTGACAACATGTGACTGTATTTGTGACTACATGTGACTGTATTTATGACTACATGTGACTGTCTTTGTCACACATGTGATTGCATTTGTGACCACATGTGACTGTATTTGTGACTACATGTGACTGTATTTATGACCACATGTGACTGTCTTTGTCACACATGTGATTGCATTTGTGACCACATGTGACTGTATTGGTGACTACATGTGACTGTATTTGTGACTTCATGTGAACTGAATATGTGACTGCGTATACAGATTGTTAATAAAAATTGATTGCTCTACTGATGAGAAAAACGTAGACCTGAACAAATCAACTTAAATGTGACTCAATTCGCAGTTAAAATATTCTTATTCAGAAGTACTCACCAGTATCCAGAATATATTTCCCGCAGCAACTGTCATCAAAACCATGAGAACCACAATCGGATAACAAGTTAAAATTGAGTCAACCAAACTAGTAGCTTTCTTGTTTCCAATTTCCAACGGGGAAGGCCGCACTTTAAAAACAGCAACTCCGGGTGACACGATCATAGGGATATAATTAAAGGGTCCATCATCAGATCCTTTTGTCTCAACAGTGTCCATAAACACAGGTAGAGTGATGTGTGTACCACTTAAAGCTGCCTCAATCAACTCATGTCTGCTATTCTTTAATGAGCTGCCGTTGGCAGCACCTATGCTCCAGTCAATGGAACTTTTTCCTTGTCCCAGCGAGCAATTTCCACAGCACGAAAGGACGGCTTCGTCAATGTATTTCGGCATAATGCCAAGCATTGTATTGTTGCTTTCAACCAATGGTGGAAGTCTCATATAAGAACTGGATAAAAGCTTTGGACATCTGCATGTTTCTTGGAAAATAATGATGCAAGTAATATGTTAAAACAAGGATTGCAACAGCAAATATTTTTTAATATAAGTCCTTTTGTGTATAAAATGTCTACCGGTTGGCCAAAAAGAAGTTTAGACATTTTAAAAATCATCAAAATTAGATTTTGTTACAAATTTCAAAAATTCCTTTTCTGCTAACGTTAGAAAGACCAGATTACTTTATGAAACTGTGGTTACTTTGGTAACAATGACGAATAATTAAATAATTTCAACCTGAAAAATATAAATTAGCATAATTATGAGTTTGAGCTATGCTTTCAAAAACTTTGACGTTTAAATAAAAAACTAATTTTAATCGGTTAATGCAGGAAATGATATTTTTGCATCATATTTATAATATTTGCTGATAGGAACTTGCAATAACGTGATTTGTTGATTTCTCATAGCAGCTTCAACTATTCACAGAAACGAGGTCGCTTTGAAGCGGCAGGGATGCGTTGTTTTTGGTGTGCTGGTGGAATGTTTGCTCCATTGCTATCATAAATTTAGCCTTTCTTGTACATAGAAATGTAAAAATGATAACTTGATTGATAACACACTGAGATTTTGCTGATTTTTCGAACGTCTAAATTATTTTTTTAGATCTCCAGGTATGATAAGGGACTTTGTCACAAGTCCAAACCTGAAGCCCACGGAAAGAAGAAAATAGTTAAATGAGACAGATCGGAACTCTATAATAAAATATTAAAAAGATTCCTATTTTCATTTTTATACCTTTACAATATTATTTTTGCTACCTACTATCTGTTCCATTCATTTTATCACCATGGGGTTCCGGCTAGTCTGTTTCGAGTTAAACTTTACATAGGCGTATATAGACAGAAAAAGACTTGAACAATAAAACCAAAAAGCTCACAAGAACAAGAAAAACAAAAAATTGTAATGAATATTGTAAAAAAGCAAACCTTTTCAAGGCAAAAACGAATAAAATATAAGATCAAAACACCAAATCATCCTTTTAAAATAAATGTTCTTTTTCTATAAAATTTGCCCTAAACTTCATAAATATAAATATTTTACCTGCTAACTTTGGATAGGAAAATACCCCGACGCCGGCTACTGTAAACGCAGATATTTTCACACTGTATTTAGTGTACGGCGTAAGTTTCATAATCTTGGCACTTGTATTTGGCACAAGAATGTCCATATTAAGTACCACTGGATTGAAAGTTGGAACATCATTCCGTTCGACAGGCCAGTAAGTGATTCGATATCCAAGCACCTCACCACGTGCTTTTGTTTGTGTAATCTTAGTCCATTTTATCGATATTTCAAAAAAGTTGTATTCATCAATAATCTCAAGTGAAGGCGCCTCCGTGGGAGCTGCGAAGCAAACGCGAAAATACATTCAAAATATGCTATAAAAAAAATTATATCACCCTTTCACGCTCAATATTTATTTCTGCTAAACAGGCAAATCCCAATTAAGTTTTTATGCAGGGGTAGCACATTCAAACCAACTTAATTTATAACATAAACTTACGTTGAAATATCTTAAATTAATGTAAAGTTCTGCCCGCATTTAACTCATGAAAATATGACGTTTTACGTTGCTGGTCAATAGGCCATATGGCCCTTCTCGCCGTGGTGAAAGGGTTTATGCTTTCTACAAAACTTAGAGACAAACGGTATTAAATTTGCTGATTTCAAAACAACGTTTCTCCATCAACTTATTGATTTCTGGCGCTTTCTGGCATTCAATATGATACGTCATGTCAATTTTTCCAAGCAATTCAATCATGTTGAATATATTGATTTATTCAGATTATCTATTGTTCTTTGCGATGATTGGTTAAAAATATGAAATACTCACCAATATTAATGTTTACCGGAAATTTATCTACGATACTGGGAACGTAATTGTTAAAGAATTAGATTTTGCAGAAACACAAAATTGATACTTCCGTTCAGTGAAAATCAGCGATTATTGAGTCAATTTTGCCAAGCAATGTCTCAAACGTTGCATCGAAGCCTCTTCATTATCATTCACGAGAAACAAAAATATCAATAAATAAACTTTTCCACAGGGCTTCCACGGCGGCATTACACATTTTTTTGGGACACTCTGTGCGATAAATATAAATGAATGAGATTTGAATATCAGCAAGACTCACTTCCTTGCTTGCCACTTGCATACAATGACGATGTCACTCCCAGACCTTTTGACGTTAATGCACCAATTCTAATTTGATACCAGCTAAATGCCTTGAGATTAACAAGTTCAGTCTCCTCCGCAGATGCATTAACTTCCTTCATCTTTTCCCCACTACGTGCACCATATATCGCCAGGGGATTTATCGATCTTCTGACCTTAGCGAAATCCTGTAGCGAGCCACTTATTTGTTTGTAAAATATTCGATACCCAAGAATAATGCCATTTCTCAGAGATTCCGGTATCAAACTCCAAAATATTGTAATCTTGTCTGTCTTTTTAGGCCATGACTCAACTTTCTGCGGCGCAGCATCAGGCTCTGTAAAATAACAGCATTTTACGAATTTGTAAATATCGGGTGTCTCAGAAAAGTTTAAAGATGAATATCTCAGTACCCAAAGTATCAATTTTAATAAAGAGTAGGGTACCAAATTGTAAATTCACTGCTCAACATAGCACACGCAATTTTGTAGTGGCTGCTTTTTAAAATTATTCAAAAATAATGTTTTTCTAATTTCCTTTATGCAACTTTAACCTTTGGGGAATATTTCAACATCATGTTTAAGGCTAGATTTAGCAGGGTAGCACAGCAAACAACAAAACATTTTCGTCCATCCGGCAGAAAATCCAATAGTTCTATCATAATCATCAGATTAACTTGTCATAATTTCTTTGAAATGCACCCCTCTTCCGTGCGTATTTAGCAAAATGCCTCTGGCATGGCACCATGTCAGAATTTCTAGTTAGAAATTGGACAGTATCTTGAAGATCAAGATCATTAAAGCACCATTTGAAGTTACGTAAAAGTCCACCTTCCCTTACCTTACCAAAGACCGCCATTATAAATTACTATAAAACTTTTGAGATTTTTGATTGCAGAAATAGATTGTGAAAACATAAAGCCTTCATAAATTTCAAATCTTTACAAAAGTTTCCTAAGGTATAATAGGTGGAACTGCAAAAATAAAGGTTCTCCTCGTCGTAGTAAAATCCTTTAAAAATTTCAAATTTCTAGATCGCTAATGTTGACAAAAATACTGGTAGAACTACAAAAGCCTGGCATTCAGATTAAATTTTGCTTACATAATCCAATTAAAACACCAATAATATGCTGGTTACGAGGAAAAATAGGAAATTTGCTATTTCTAAAATGACGAAATCGTTGGTAGCTTGATATATGATACATGATCCGGAATATCCCAAAATTTGCATAAATCTTGGCGGTCTTCATTCTTGATAAAAAATACGCTGGATTGTACACTTACTATCTTCTTCAGTTTTTACAAATATTGGTGCTGAAAAATTTCCAGATCCCTTGATGTTAATGGCTTGAATGCTGAAACTGTAATTCGTAAACTTCCTCAGTTTTGATATTTCCACATTTGGATTTGCATCGTGAGTAACGATAGTAAAAACTTCATTTTCATTGCAACCAACTGGTTTGTCAGCATGGCAATTCATAACTTGGAATTTTATTCTGTAGCCAATTACCTAAAGAAAAAATACCTGAAGTTATTTGCGAAATATACACCCTTAAAATTGCATCATTAAATACCCCTGAAATTATCAAACGGGCCAGAAATTACCTAAAAAACGCTTCCCCTGATAAGATTGGGAACGATATTGTCATAACATTAGGTCTGAACTTGTGATGTCTACATTAACGTTTTAGGTATGCTTTTAAATGTTTCAGTGGAACACCCCCGTATAATTGAGATGGAACGCTCTTATATCTCAGAAGTCTTCCACCCAACTGATCGGAGCCAAATTACTCGAAGGTCGAAACATAAATTTACTGGAATAAATTTCTAAGGTCCGAAAATTACATCAACACAGTTAAACAAGATCAAAGCAATTTCATGCTTGTAAGTACTTACCGCTAGGAACTCTATGAAAAACAATTTCCAATAACGATTTTGAACTGCGTTCCCTTTTTCTTTGTTTTATATGAAATACTTTCATTTTTTCGTTTGACAATCATCTCTATGGGAACCATTATTATGGAAACAGGGAAATTTTCGACCTTTAATCTATCTCTGCGTTTTTACTTAATTTTAATTTTAGTTTTTAGCAGGGAACATGGGAAAATTTACTATGTAGATTCCAGGGAACATTCTTAATTTTACAAGGGTACACGGGAGGGAACATGAGCATATTTAGGAAGGAGCACGGGAACATGACCACCCTGTGCGACCCTTCTTACTTTCTTGCTCACCTACTTCCACATACCCACCCAGGTTAAAACATTTATTCGAAATAAGAGTTCGTAGATATCGCAGTACTATTTCATTTGATAGAAATACACAAATTTCAAAGAAAGAAATACCCAAAGATCAGCATTAATAAAATACAATATGGTATACTTTGCCGTTAGCTGCTCCGTTAGTTTCATCCATTGATTTCCAGTTAAGAACAATATTTGTAGAAGTTTTATTTGGCGTTGACATATTTTTTGGAGTTTCTTCTGGCACTGAAACAAAACGAAGTAACAAATTTTAGTTGCCAATAGTGCAGGTTTTGTATTATTTTTGTTAATACTTGTATGATACAGAATACAGATAGCTTATGCAGAAAACAGACGAATGGATTTTCATTTTTCCTCGAAAAACTTGAGTATGATTTAATGACACTTCCGGCTTTTCTATGAACAAAAAGAGCTCGTACTTTTCAGTTTAAGAAAAAAGGGCACATAAGAAAAGACTTAATGAGGGCACGCAAGAAAAAAGGCATGCGGGCACGTGGGCACGTGGGCACGTACCTACAGAGGGCATGTAGGGCATGTAATTTAACGGACTCTATGGTTGTACATGGGGTACCAGTTAGCAATTAAGATAGAGAAAAAGCCCGGTGACCGTATGGACGAAGCAACATAAATTTTGCTTGCAGTGATGATTTCCAGAACTATGCAAAATATAGGCAAGCAGAGGCAGCAAAAAAAAACGCCAGTAAGTTTTACGAAAATAAATTTTGCTAAAATGACAAATGGTGCCAAATTTTTCTTTTTAAAAAGTGACTTTAACGATTGTAAATTTAACTTGATCATCATAAAAAAGTTATTCTCCCGTGCGGGGAATCGAACCCCGGCCACGGCGGTGAAAACGCCGGATCCTAACCACTAGACCACACGGGAATTGCTCTTAGTAAGAAATTCCTGTGACTGTATTGCATTTCAGATTATCACCTGACGTTATAAAAATAATGTAACGAAAACAAAAGTATGGTATATACTTCAGAGGGCCTATTTATATGAGAAAATTCCCCAACTTTACAGGCTATTAGCTGAGAAGTGAAATGAATTTTAATTTTTGCCTTAGTTCATGTGAGAAATCATCCCACCAATGTACATATCCCAACTGTGAACATAGAGCAAACATGTAAAACGAAAACAAGGCTTTGAATTTTAAATGAAATTTTTGGCTCAAGACTTAAAAGCTTTTGACTGCGGTGGCTGAGTGAGTTTCTTTAAATTTTATCTCGCTCCAAAAATTCTTGAAACTCATCTAATTTTATTTGGTATGATTCATTCGTTGGAATATTTTTATAAGAACCCATTTATAAGAAACTATAGTAGCCTCTTTCAAAAAATTAAGAAACTATACCAGAAATGGTAAGAGGGCAATCGTCAGTTAGGAAAATTTTAAAACTATTTGTTATTAAATCGGTTGGTTTTCCTCAGTTTAGATGAATAATAATGGTGTACTGATTTTTTGGTTATGATTATAGGTTCTTTTTGGTAATTGTTTGTAATATTCAGGGGTTCTTAATAAATTATGATAAATTATGCAAATTTAATTTTGTGACCAATCAAAAAACACTGTAAGAAATTTTTAGCATACAAATTGAGCTAGAAATTAAGAAACCCGACTATAATGCACAAAATTATAAAAAAAATGAGTGAAGCACAAGAACATTAATAAATGGGGCAATTATTAACACTGCAGGCATTACAATTTTACCCCAAGTCTATCGATTTTACCCCCTGTTGACCGTAAGCATGTTTTGATTAACAAAAACTAGTTTAGAACAATTCTACAGTGATAAAACTATGATAAAACTTACAAGATTGATCCGTCCACACTGTGACGTTATCACTAAACGGTCCTTCAGCTCGGTAAGTAAATGCAGAAACTTTAAAGAGATACGGCGTGTAGTTTTTCAGTCCACTCAGAGTTTTATTGAAAAAGCCATTTTGTCCAATTTTATTATCAATCGTATGGTTAACCCATTCTGAATTTAAAATGGTCTTGTCTTTGTAACTAAGCTTGTATCCTAGAATGATGCCATTTCGATACCCTTCTGGAACTCGCAACCATGTCATCATGATCCTTCTTTCGTCAAGATAATTACCTGACAGGTTCGCTGGAGCTTTCGATGGGCCTGGAATGAGAACCGATGTTGATAATAAAAACTTAAAGTAAAAAGCTTGTTTAGAGAGGGGAAATTTGGGGTACATAAAAACTGCAAAAGCAAACAAGAATCAAAATAGAACCCGTTATGTAGAATCGGCAAAATAGAATTGCGCCGGATTTAGTAAAAAAGTGTGTAGTAAAAGCGGCAACAAACATCTTTACCTTATATTTGGTAAAAACAAAACAAAAACAGATAAATACAAAGACTAATACGGCAAAAAAACCCAAGGTCTCTCTTTGAACCTCAAGTGTGTACGAAAGCAGCAACAAACAACATCATTATATTTGGTAGAAAAAGGAAAGAACATAGTATGAAAAGGAAGACCAAAACTGAAAAAAAAACTAAAACCCCGAGGCCTCTCTTTGAACGTCAAGTGTGTACGAAAGCAGCAACAAACAACATCATTATATTTGGTAGAAAAAGGAAAGAACATAGTATGAAAAGGA
>JAYJMH010008751.1:0-24465 GCA_036873815.1 Phacellophora camtschatica
TTTCAAATAATAGGTTGCAGTGTTTGATTTAACCGTATGCTCATGTAAAGATCATCCCTACAAGCAGAAATTAGGGAACGGTGTTTAGGGCGTGGTCATTAAAGAACTGGGTGTGGTCAAAGTGCCCTTCAAACCTTGTTCCCCCCCACTATTCAAATGCTTCCTACGTCTCTGTCGAAATAAATAATGTATGCAAACTCAACAACTGTAAGAAGTGCACTTAGGGTCAATATGAAAATGGACAGGTGCTGTTTTTTCCCCATTATGTATAGGGTGTCCTAAAATATTGCTTCCTTTATTCAAAAATAACAGAAAATTTACAATATGGTATAACTTTTGTTTGTTAAATCATATTACCAAGTCAATAACTTAATGTTTGGTCTAATCCTGACAAAAGTCCGTCAAAAAGTGACTGAGTTATTAGCAAAAAAGAACAGAAACCCAATACAATTGAGCAAGAGTTTTTGCCATTTTGAAATGAGAAACAGCTTGAGGCTGATGTAAATGAGCTCTATTGTTCTACTAGAATTCTACATGAACTGTAAACCATTTGAACTAATTTCAAATTGAGGCTTTTATATGTGAAAGTATTTCTTCGATTAAAAATTTCTAAAATATGTTTTTTATTCCCCTTTGAAATTCCCAAATAAGGTCTGAAAATAAAAAGTTCTGTTTTACATCAATCTGAAGTTCTTTCTTGTCTGAATTCGGTCTTGGGCTCTGTTTATTTCACCAGTAACTCAGTTATTTCTTATTAAATTTTGGCACTCGTTAAGTTATGAACTGAGGAATCAAATTATACTAAGTTAGGAGGAAATCGCTGTGTTGCGTTTTAGTTACTCTGGTAAAATGGGGTACAATTGTTTTAGGGACACCCTGTAAAAGTATGACTTTTATATTTGCGTCTCATTGTCTCATTGTGTATACGTATTAATACGTTGCCCCATTTTATTAATGGTACCTAGTGTCCCAAACAGATGGTAACGAAAGACAATGTCCATATACAGGTAACAATATTGAATAGTTAACTTACAATTTAGTTTTTTTCTCTTCAAATGTGTCGCCAAGTGTACTGAGATATTCAACTTCTAACACAAAATTTCCAGTTGAGCTCAAAACTAATTTTATTTTCATTCAAATAATCTGAGAATATATTCAAGATGACAGTACCAGTTTCCTACAAACCAGTTTCTAAAAGAATGATATGAATACCATACCGGGTGTCCCAAAAAGAAGGTAACAGGTTTGATCAAGGCTAGTGCTGAGAATATGCCTCAAATCCGTCAAAATATATTTTTGAAGTAATCTTCGATAGTTAACTTAAAAATAAAAATCTGATTTGTTGATATTGGTCGTTTGAGAATTGAGATGGTAAAATTTAAAATTGCCTACCACTCAAAACCAGAGAGGTTTTAAATTTTGCCTACGCTCTAAAAAGATCCTGTTGTAGGATTTTCTGAATCACGGCGGTGTTTCAGACAATATAATTTGTTCTTGAAAATTTGTTCTCTCGGTGGTGTTCAGACAACATAATTTGCTGTTTCATTTTAGTAGATTTTTGGTAAAAATGCTGAAAAAAGGGAAAGCATTTCATAGTGGCTGCATCCATAAATAAGCGTTTAATTTTCAGTTTTTGGATTTCTGCCCTAGTGTGTTTCCAAACACCATAATATTCGTTCCGTGAAAGTCTATGATTTAGGAGATCCGAAAACGCAATTTAGACCAAAATCTAGACCTCTGGTTTTGGGTTGGAGGCAAATTTGAACTTTCAGAATTAATATCTCGACTCTCGATACACAAATAGTTACAAACTAGGTATAAATTTTTAAATTGACTACCGAAAAATATTTTTAAAATTGTTTCGAATAAATTTGAATGTAACTCGCATTGCTAACCTTGACCAAAGCTGTTACCTTTTTTGGGGACACATGGTAGTATTATAGTATACTATATGGTATTATAGAGTATACTACATATTATTATAGAGTATACTATATGATATTATAGTATACTACATGGTATTATAGTATACTAAATAGTTTTATAGTATACTACATGGTATTATAGTATACTACATGGTATTATTATACAGATTCAAAAACTTACCGAGACTCTGGCACTTGGACGTATACCAAGTTTCTTGTTTGCTTTGACAGTTTTGAATACCAAGTCAATTCTAGCAAGGACACCAGTGAAAAGTCTTATCCTGAAAATCATATATCGTATATTATATTATGTCCTATCGCATTGTATATCAAAATCGTATATTGCCTCGAATCGTATCGTGCAGTATCGTGTATCGTATCGCATTGTATCTTATCTTATCATATCGTATCGTATATTCATTAATTTATTTGGTATCATAAGAGAGAAAACTAAAAAGAGTCTTTAGTTTGTGAAATGTATTGTTAGGACGCAAGGAAAGTGTGCATGGGTGTAGGCTTGCACGTACAAATGGATGAGGAGCAGTATATAAGTATGATAACGAGGCTCTGGAAGCTGACACGTCGATATCGTTTTGTTGAGTAAGATTTCATATATTTCGTATATTTCGTATATTTCGTATATTTCGTATATTTCGTATATTTCGTATATTTCGTATATTTCGTATATAGCGAAACATCCATTAATTGACACCTCCAGACAATGGACAAATAATTGTGTCCCTATGCACGAGCATATGCCTAATCTTGTGTATGGTTTTCAGATGTCCGATAAATCTAAACAAAGTGTCCACATTTTCCCATGATTAGGTTTAAGTATTTTCAAAATCTTTGTGTTTTGTTTCATAAACATGGAATACTTCTTAGCACAATTATGCTTACTTACTTACAAAGACTTACTTCAATTTTTTGTTTACTTTGTTGAAATTCGTATTGACTTCATCATATCCATAAAAATTTCTGATGAAAAGGCCAACAGTTGGAGTATTTTTACAGTGCAAGAACGTCAGCTCGAACATAGTCTCTGAGGCCCAATTTTGCTGCCATAGTTTACAAGTCCATGCTCCTTTTTGTGTTGTTGTGTATGTTGGGAGTCCGTAGCACATGCTTGTTGCTTTTTCTGCTTCTGAAACTAAGAGAAGAAATCAGTGGGGATATTCTAGTTTTAGTCCGAGGGAGGGAGCTAAGAGGTTGTAGTGCAAGGGAGGGGTCGGAGGGAGGGGGCTAAAAGGTTATAGTCCGAGGGAGGGAGGGGACAATTGATTTTAAGCCTTTTTAAATGGGGGCTAATTCGAAGTTGGACTCTTTTCTACAGGATAACTACATAAATATGAATACTGCACATTGAAAAAACTAAACATTGATAAAACAACATACATGTATATAAATAGGATTCGAAAAATAAAATTTCAAATAACAGGCCTAATGAAGTACGAAATTTGAGGGTGGGGGCTTATTCGTGGTTTACGGTATACTGTGGGGTACTACTAAAATATTCAACATTGTGACAATTGATTTGACCCTTGCTCCATAACTGCGCAAATATGAGCAAAGGTGTGAACCTTTTTAAACATGTGAAAGGTTTTTTGGGTCACCGCCGCGCCGGGTATTATACCGTTAGTTTTTATGAATGATTAATTTACCCCCGGTCGATTTTGTTTTATTTCAAATGTTTCGTATGAATGTTTTTTGCCGCATGGCAGGATTTCCATCCCTCAGCAGGGACTCTGGCCTAAACTGTTGAAACTTGGAACAAAAACACCTCAGGGAAATTCGAATGCTTGGTTGCAATTGTATTTGGTAACTTGCATTGGTATTTCCGCCTCATAAGTTTGGAAGGTGTCCCATTTCGATAAGAATGTTAGAGAGAGGTCTGGGAACGGAATTACCAATCAATTAATCAATCAATTAATCTCAGAAGTAAAATAAATGGGCATGAAGAAAGAGAACTCCGAGCATTTATTCGCTTTGAATACTAAAAGTGATCTGCCAGGCGTTACTGATCAACTCATGTCGTACATGCTCGTAAAAACCCAAGGAATTGATTGAATGTGCATTTCAAGTAGTAGCTGGTAGTAGCTGTGTGTTTCGCTTCCCGCGCTCTCTGATATCTAGTCTGTCATAAATGCGAAAAAAAATGCATCTTTTATTAAACTTTGCTTCGATTTAGTTAATTTGGCTGCCTAGTTAATTTCGAAAAAATTCCATTTACACTTCAAAATGTCTGGCACGGCACGGATAAACTGATCAAACTGGTAGCCGCGTACCAAAATTCATCCGTGCTGGGCACAATGGCTAGGTAGTCCAAGGACGGGTACAAATGGTACTCGTACCTCAAATAACATTTTTGGGGCTATTTTTACGGGGAAAATCCTCCATGCTCCTACCCAGGCTTTGACTGAGAGGTGAGATCTCACCTTCCTTTAGAATCATTTGCATTTTTTTCTATCTTGTGTTTATATGGCAAACGGGCCATCCGGTTAAGGTTAAGGTGAGATCACTGGCACCTTTATTTCAGCCTTGTGCCTAAATGTCTCTAACCTTTCAGCAGCGCAGCAAAAAAGTTGTATGATTTCTTATATAAGCGTATGCTGAAATTCACCTCACTTTTCATCGAGAACTCTTGTAGTTATTTTATTAACTGACCCTTTCCCTCTACCCCCAGACCCCAACTGTTTTCTAAGGGTGTCCTGTGTCAAATACGGTAAGAACCGCCACTGAAACCCCTTCCTTTTTTAAATCAGCCTGTTTCGTTTACTAATTTTCTGGCAAATTATATGGAGTTGGGCTGATGTTGACACTGCCAAATATGTGATAGAACAGCCCATTACTCCCTGGTCAATATACAGTTAAGGCTCGCTATCCCCTTATAAACGTCATACCATGCTAAAGCCGTTCGGTAATTCGAACATTCACCCATTCGAAAATTTTGATGCCCGTCAGTGTTCGAATTAACCGACATTAAATAGACTAAATAAAATACTTCCAAATGTTAAAAATAATATCTATGATTTAAGTTAACTTTTAATCAATATAATTTGTAACTTTTTGCCTAAAAATCAGTCTGCAGTTTTGTTTTTAGTCACTTTCTTGGTGATGGGTTTTTAATCTGGAACCAAAAACCATAGGTGCTTTCATGTGGGTTGAACTGTATCTAAAAGCAAACAGGACATAATCTACACCGGTGATGAACAATCTTGTGTGAAGGAGGGTGATCCTCGGTTTGTTCTAGATTTCTGTGTTTGATTTACCTGTCAATCACCTTTTCACGCTTTTGTGTGAATATGGACTTGTGACTTTATGTGAATAAGTTAACGCAAAGTTTAACCGTTAGGCGAGGAGTTTGACAAACACTTGTGGGAAATTATCTGAACACAGAACAAAAACCACGGCTTTGAGGGAGATAGTGCAGTAATTCTTGGTGATTGACCGGTGCACCACTTTATGTACACCGCATCCCAAAAGCTTAGAGGCAATGAAATAAAAATTAAGTTTGAAATCTTTGTGCCTGGGAGCATTGCGAGCATGTTTAGGTTGTTGGGGAGGGGATGTCCAATAAAGTTTGCTCCGATTTCTAATTCCGATTCCGATTTCTAATTCCAAAGGCTTATAGGCAATGAAATAAACATTAAATCTTTGTGTCTGGGAGCGTGTTTGCGAGCATGTTTCGATTGTTGGGAAGGGATGTCCAATAAAATCTGCTCCAATTTCCAATCCTAAAAGTTTATGGATGATGATGACCGGTAGAAGAAAAAAAAACGTTTTAGATTTCTTTCCCCGGGCAGGCATGGACAGGCAATTTTGATTGTCACCATCACTACCAGTCATCTTCAAATGAGACCGTTGTATGGTCCACCCTTTTGTCGCTAAATGCTCTATCTGCCGTTAAACCTTTAATTTCAATTCTTTCCTGGTGTTGGAGACAAAAAGAAGAGCTTGCTGATTGGCCGACTCTCTGCTCTAAGACAGTGACCAGCAAACCTGAGACGACGCAGACGAATTGTCAAAGACATTTGGTTTTACCCGTGTAGTCGTGATCTTATCACTATAATTTTACTCTTCATATTTACAGTTAAAGTCCATGTTTTAGAACTGTACAACGGCGTGCCGTCTACAATGCACGTCAAATTTTATTTTCGATGATATATTGAGATCTGATTTCCATATACGATCCAGTTTGCTTATAGCAGACCTAGCCAATCGTTTTTTTTTAAAGTCGTGCAGATTCTTATTGTATATTTTATTAGAATTTTTATCCTACACGGACATTAAAGACCCTATGAATGACCGGAAAAATAATCGGATTTCTTCGCCGGACATAGACATGGACGGGAAAATTGTCCATATGACCTATGAAAATGGCGGTTATTTGAATACTCAAATCCTCATTAAAATATACGAACAATACACTGAAGGTTCTTATAACCTGCAAATATTGAAGAGTACGACTTTAATTAACTGAAATTGATCGAAGACTGCATTCTGCATTGTAAATGTTCTTGTAAAAAAAAACCTTTAAACTTGTCCCATCCTTAAGGTTAAGTTGACTTTTCTGGACACATTGATGAATAGGGAATCGTGAACTTTACTCTCTGTTAAAAGGCATCTGTAAAAGGTTTCTAAACAGGTTTTTTTCAAAACGCACATTTCAGGTCCTTGTTTTTACCCGCAACGCAAATGCAAAGGGACGCAGTGAGTCATAGTCGTCATACCTATTATCTGTTTACTTTACTGCCGATTTACGCATTAAAGGTAATTAAATGAAAGAACTTACTTTTCGGCAAAATAACTGACAAAACAGCTGCAATGAATACACTTCGAGACATTTTGTTTGTGACTTGTTTCGTGAGGTAGTGTAAAGATGATGTTTAATGTTGCATTTGGTTATCGCTCAAGCCAAGATTTGCCAGCAGATTGCCTCCAGGGTCTAATTGCGGGAAACGTTTCATCACAGAGTTTTCATGTACACGCTATTCCTTACACTGTCACACAATTAGAACATAGACGGGGGTTGTGTTGTGCACCAAGAAATGAGTAAGCTTTCTCTCACATGTTTAGATTTCTCTTTTTTTGCTTACTCGTGAGAAAACGTAAGAAACTTTCAGTTTTCAATTTAAAGATAGTTTAACTTCTTGTGTTTTTACGAGAGTTTCCATTAAATACTGAAATTCTCGGAGCAAGAGAAGATATGTATAAAAACATTTTTGTTCTCTTTTACTTTTTTAAGGAAGACGAGAGCTTATTTTTACAACGAGGAAACGTTTTTTACAATCACATTGATTTTATTACTAGCCGAATACTCAAAGTACCAAGTAGAGAGCGGTTATCAACCATGGGAAGAAAAGAGGGGATGGAAACCTTCTAAATAATCTCCCCATTTTTTCTTTGTTTTATGTTTTAGATCCCATGATTCATAAATGTTTGATGAAAGAATTTGAGATCCCACCTACACAGAAATGATTGTCAAAACTGATCAAAACAAAAAATTATCTGATAGAAATTGTATTTTTGTTGGCATTTCTAAGGATAGTCAAGAAGTGCGATGTTAGTAAGAATTAGCCTTTTTTCATTACTTTATTAATGTTAGTCAACAAATATAGCTTTAACTAGCTAATTAGCACTAACGTTAACTTTAGCTAGCCAATTAACATTAGCTAATTTGCCCCCACGAGGGGCTAGATTCCCCGATAGGAGGCTTGCTATCTATTTACCGAAGTTTATATGCGTAAAGTAGTGAAAAAAATACAAATAAATATTTTGTTTAGAAAATTCCCCGACAGACTTTATTTTTTCCATTAAGACTTTACATATAAAATTTATCATGTCTCTGAGCAGGTAAATGTATTCAAAAGGGATCTTTCTTAACGTACTTTCTTAACGTATGTTTCTAGACATTTAACAATCCTTTTATGTAGCTCAGGTGCAAAGTTGTTCACGAATGTAACTTGCCAAAACAAAGTGTTTCTCTTCATTTGTGCGGACTTGCAAACAAAATTATCCCATCAGACAGTACTTCAATACAGTGGATATCTTGAAACGAGAGAAGATATCATAAAAATTTAAACCCCACTCTTTACCTTACACTAATAAAGGTTTTCAGTTCATGCTCCTCTGAAATATTGTAAAAATCAGAATTTAAACGGCACTATTTACTATTCTATACAATGCTGGTGCAGTGCATGGCTCCTTTAAACTATTTAAATAAAAACTAGACAATGAAAAGAAGTAAAACCTACGCATGTGAGGTTAATGTACTGTGAAACTGTTTTTTGAAAATCTTTGAGGCTTTTTTGAGATACGCACTTTTAAAAATATTTTGTTTTATAAGAAACCGCTTATTAAAAACTGTTGGGTGAATTTTCCAAAAATTGAGAACCTGTGCTTCTCAAGAAGTTTATAATTTTTTATGATTTGTAGCTTTAATTTATTTCGGATTACCACAGAAAATATTGTTTATTCTGAATTTGAATTCTTCAAAATACCTGTTTTAAAATCTATCTAAGCACATTGGAAACCCTTTTAACAAAAATGCATTAATTCTAGAAACTCACAAAAAACTTTTTGTTAGCAAAAATTGCGAAACTGGCCACCATCCACGGGCGTAGTTTCATATATAAAAGATGCGTGTAGTGTTTCAATGAGCAAATATTACAATTTTTCCGTGAAAATATACTGATTTGGAAATAGGAGAAGGTTTGTTCAACCCACACAAAGTCCAACCCCCTGTTTGTTCAACCCCCTGTTTCCGATGATGCAACGAAGATGCCAATGCCCCCTGCGGATACATGAAGTAATTCAAATAATCTAACTACTCCTCCTTCACAGCAACGAGTTACAAATTAAATTGCCTACAAAATAGTCCATGTAACTTACTAAATTAATTCTAACATCAAAATCAATGATTTGTAATCTTGCAGTGAGAGCGAACTAATCTACCGCTTTGTTCAACTATCTTTGAAACCCTTTATTAGCGAGTTGAGAAGCTTTTCAGTGTTGGAATTTTCAAAGAAGGAAGATACAAGAAGTAATTCGAATCATCCTGCCAATAAGGGAAAAGGTAGCCGACATCCATGCATCATTTCTTTCTCATCTTTCCTTTTGCCAACAAATCTTTCCTTTGGTTTGTGAATTAACAAGAAGAAAAAGCATCATACAATGGATTTATTTTAGATGACCGTTGAATTTTGGCCAGGATTTTGCAATTTTCATGAAAATATTTCCTTTTGACTCGGACGGGGGTGTACCCTAATATATGGATACAACGGTTATGTGCAGCCGATATGTATGGGTTTGACTAGATATCGTTGGGCTAGATATTGAAAATTGTCCTTACTGTTAGGTGATTTGGAATGAAACACAGTTGGGTAGACACGAAAATTGAACATTAAAGATGGGTGAATTTATAAAATCTCAGCGGCACACTCCCGTCCGACTGTGGGACATGTATCCCCCCCGGGGATTTGGTCTGACCATGTTTCTGTTTTTGTTTACGTGTCATTTTATAGGGACCGTTCATTTATTACCTTGAGGGTGGGCTGGAAGTTTTATAGGGGGTCTTGGTTTTTGTTTCATAATTAAAGGAGCCTGTAGATTTTTTTTGATAATGTGCTGTCTTCATAGGTGGGTCATACTTTTTTACACATGATGAAATGTTTTCTGATAACACATGGAGAAGGGGTTCTGAATATATATATATATTTAACAAAAACCTCCCCACTCCTTATGGCGTAATAAATGAACAATACCTAAGTATGAAACTCCTTTAACAGTGGTTATTTGTTTTTGAACAGATTTTCTATTATCTTTCTTTTGGTTCTGAATTAGACAGGAGTTTTAGATACAAAGATACAAAGGATTTATTTTTAGTGACGGTTGAAATTTGGCTTCGGGCGTTTGCAATAATAATGGGCTTATTAGCTATGATTAAATCATTACTTTACTTGGGCATGACGTTTTCTAACAGTGGCTATTTGTCCTTCATAAATGTTTTTTGTTGCAGTTGTATGCATTGCTTTTTCTTTTCTCCCAAAGTTTGCTGTTTGGCGGGAATATGGGCGAAGTTACAAACATATTTTGAAGGGTACAGATTGGTATATTGCCAATAAAATGGTATATATTGGGGGTGCATCCACAAAGTATGTACACACTATTATGACAATTTTTACCCTTGTACCCAAAAAAACAACTGTGAAAGGAATGGCAATGAATTATGATTGAGAAGTTAATGCAATTTGTGCCAACGTGTGCCGACAAGGACTGAAATACGATTTTTTGTTTGAGAGAACTCCTTGGTAAAGATTCCTATGTAGGCATTTAGCCGTGTAGAGCTTTTTGGTGCCACGCCCTTTTAATCTTGGGGTAACACTTCTCTGGCATATAATATGATACACAATTTACTAGAATTTGATTTATTCCAGCAGTTTTCATTAAACAATTTACTAGAATTCGTTTATGCCAGCAGTTTTCATTAAGAGTGAAATTTAAATCTTTAAACATTTAATAATTTTGTTAACGCTTTTTGATTGTGAAAATTAAAAAATTGGTTTTGTGGGGTGAGATAGATTTTTTCTTGCAAGTACCATGGGTTACAGGGGTAAGGATATAAGTTTTTCCAAATTTCATCATCATCATCATCATCATCATAATTGTAAATTTTGTAACTTCAACTTTCAGTAATCATTTGTAAATGAATAATTATTATAATTAAATAATTATGTTTAGCGTTTTAACTGTAATGTAAATTGTATTTTTTTGGAGAGACCCTTGAAAATCAAATTTACTGAAGGGTCACCCTCCGTAAATATTTTAAAGAAAGCTTAAATGGTTCGCTACGTCACCCGCCATGAAAACAGCTTAAGTTTGAATAGGATTGCGCATGGTGCGTTTGTTTGGGCCAATACGATTGTGCATTGTAGTATACCGAGAAGGAGAAGAAGACCAAGACCAAAAACATTTTTAAATATTAAATATTAAGCAAAGTTCCATCCCATAAACACAGGTTGGATGTAATAAAATTTAGAATTTCTGCTCACTTTTCCCCCATGAAGATTTTCATGTCTGCCAAGAGAAGAGTCAAGGTAAGGCTAAGCATTGAAGATCATCGTTAATAGCCTCATTCAGCTGAGAAAAATCTTTTGATTTACAGCAATGATATCATCAGGTCCATCAGCATACATTGAGATTGTTAAAAGCCGCTACACCATATTCATAATATATATAGTCATAATATATTATATAAAAGCTGCTTCGCATTGAAATCCCTAATTAATTAAGTTCTTCTCTGTTTTAGCGGTTCTATAAATCCCATTAATCAGCTCCTTCCATTTCTACCTGTCTTGCGCTAGTTCTTTCAAGTTTTCAAGGTTTTCATTTATTTTCAGCTTCATACCACTGGTCGCATATTTACTAAGTCTTCATTTAGCTTCCACGGTAGATTTTTGCGAGGTCTTCCTTTGAATCTTCCTGCCTGGCTTTCAGTGAAGAAAAATTTCATTGACTTTTGTGCAGGTGTATCTTCATGAAGTCGAAGCGTGTGTCCGAACAACTTCCATCTGATTTCCAAAATAGTCAAAGATAGTATTTCACTCCTACTTTCTCGATACATAATGCTGTTCCTCATAGTAACCGGGTGTTTTACGTTCATCATTTTTCTGAGCTGCTTTCTATGGCTATGGAATGCATCTAACTGTTCTTCTTACTTCTTTGTTGGACTCCACGTGCCTGAATTATACAGAAGTATTGGGTTGATGATTATATAGCTTCAATCTTAAACTTTTCTGAGCAGCGGTTGCTAGTTGCTTCCTTCGATTGATATCCTCTGTGACATCTAGCAGGGATCCTAATTTCTTTGTTGTCCTCCAGTTCTCAATCTCATCCTTCTTTATAATCATTTTTCAATTCGCAACTGTAACCTTGAACCTTTTTCTTCCTTTCTATTATGGTTTCTTCTGTTTCAGTCTCATTAACTTTATGGTTGTCTTTTTGCAGCGTGTTTTGATGTCTGTCTGTAACTTTTCTTTCTTTGCCAGCTCTTGAGTAATAAAATCAGCATCATCAGCGTAGATGGCTTCATCAGGCAACATAGTTGGTGTTTAACGGTTCAGTCATAAGAAAAACTTTTAAGAGCCATTAAATTATTTCTATTGACGAAGGTTAAACCCTGGACAGCATTTCGGAGATCATTGATGTAGATCAAAAAGAGAAGGGGCCCCAGGAATGGCCCTTGGGGTACTCCAACTTCAACATCCCCCATTTCAGAATCGAAAACTACAATGCTGTTTATGACTGACTGAAGCCAAGATAAGTTCCCTTGGGTGAACATCAAGGTATTTATATTAACCAACCGCGAACACTTTTTGGGGGAGGGGGGCCAAGACCCCGAAAACTTCCTTTTGAGAACGCTCTGTTTGGGAACGAGGCTACACAGCTATTTTCAAATTAGCAGGATTAGCACAATGCTGCTGCGGTGGAAATCCAAGAAGCAGAAGTTCAATGACTGTTTGATATGGTTTGATGCAAGAGGTATTTCGATTCAAAATACAAAACGTATGTGTCTTGCAAAATAAATTTGATCATTTAACCTTTCTACATGCATTTAACTTATTTGTTTATCATCTTTAATGTCGAATGACCTTCATTCACTGTGACAAAAGCTGCTCAAAAAGGCTCACAAAGCTGTCAAAAATTATCATGTCATCCAGAAGAGGAGATCAGATAATATCAAAATTTTTTTGTTTTGCATTATTTCCGTCTCAGTTTCCATCCATGTTTGCTAGTCTGACTAGCTGAACTGAAATCTTATGATCTGATCTTATAGACTTATTAACATAGTACACATTACACACTAGCTAGACTAGTCAAAACAGAAAAAACGTCACCATATTATCAATTCAAAATTCCAAAAGAATAACTAAAAAATGATACCCTACTTGTTGTTGTTTTACGAAAATGAAACTTAATTTTTGAAAATTGTCCAATTTTATGGTTATTTTAAGTAAGAATTTTAAAACCTTGATCATGATAGTACTGAAAGTCTCCAAATCTGTAGGTCAAGTTTTTGTTGGAAATGTTAATGTGGAAAAAGGGGTTTGGTTAATTAAAATGAAGAGATAGGCCTATGAAAATGATAAAATGAAGCTAAATGGTCATCATGAAAAGATCAAAAACAAGATTTGTGCTGTGTTTGTCACTTGTTGGTCCTGAATTGTCTAACCCCCTGTCATCCCTAAAGTCCAAGTTAAAGATTAATTTATCATAATCCTGTAATGACAGACAGTAAATTTGTCACACTACATTTGCTTATTGCTTTGACTGGTTTAAAGTCTGAAAATTATATGCAAAATGTGAGACTTTGCTTATCTTCGCACTTTTTAAAATAAATCTTTTTACCCCACTTGTGCAATTATAGGATGGTACAAATTGAATTGCCTGATATGATTCCCTTTCTGGAATTAATGTCACAAAAATTATTGGAGTTATCAACCCAATCAGCACACAAGAAAATTTTTAATATTTTGGAACAACCCTATCTGCACGAGAGAAGAATTTCAAAATATTTTGGAATAATTGTCTGCAGTCAAACTTTTTTTGCTGTCTGTGCAAAAATCCTTGGAGTTATCAATCCTATCAGCACACAAGAAAAATTTCAATATTTTTCTTCACCATGCCATTTGCACAGATTTCAGTGTTGCTTGGCTTCATAGTTAATCTTTTGGTGGTTAAAGGAAAAGTATAATCTTCTGTGAACTGGTCAAAAATACTAATTTCAAATGATCTCTATTGTTCTGAATTCCCAGGGGGAACTTGCAAAGTTTAATGACATGTGCAGAGTTCCTTTATTCTAAACTGTCTTTATTCTAATACATTTATGAACAAACAAAAAGCCAATCTGATACTTTAAACAAAAATTTGTAAATGCACTTGATAAATGTAAAATGTTGATAGTTTTAATAGAAGGCACCATAAAAATAGCTTTTTGACTGGCTTATACTGTACATCCTCTTATAGATCTTAAATTGTTATGACACAATGAGACAACAGGCTTTAGTTCAGCAGATAGGTAAGTAAGAAGTTTTCTTTTGCCATTAAGACATTTACAGAGTTTTAAAATAAATTATGGTTAAAATATTTACACAGTCAATAAAAATATAGAGATAAATTGAATAAAATACATTTAAAAAACCATGAACCCCCAACTAGAGTGGCAGGGATGACATCAAAAGATCATGATGACCTTAATTCTGTGATGGTCTCTTTTAGATGTAAATAATTTGGTATGATGATAGATGTAAATAGTTTGCTGCTATAGACTGATTTTCAAAAACATTTTATTCTTGCCACTAATAATTATAATTTTTTTTAAATATTCAGCTAACTAATACTCTCTCTCTCAATGGACTTGAGTAGTTTGTCATCAAGGGAAAGCATCAATGAAAGAATGCTTGATGTTGAAGCAACAGAAGTAAAAAGGAGACCAAAGTTTCTTTGTTGCTCAGCTAAAGCCAAGAGGATATTTGGTCTTGCATTACAATGGCTGCATTTCTCAATATCAATGTGCTACTTATGGGCTGGTATTGTTGAGTTTGTCAGAAACCCTCCTTACTTTGATGCATATGGGGATGCTAATACTGAAATTTTTCTACCAAAGGGGCTTGTCAAGGTAATTTTTTTGTTTATTTTATTATGTTTGTTTTTTATAATGTTAGTGTGTTCTACACACCATTTTTGAAATTGGTTATATTAGCTGCTTAATTCTTAATCAATTTAAGTAAGTAAGTAAGTATTGATTTGCCACTAAAAAAATTGACAATGTTTCAAAAATAAATTAAGGTTAAAATATTTACACAGTTAATAAAAATACAAAGACTACATTAAAAAAATCATGAACCCCAAACTAGAGTGGCAGGGATAACATCAAAAGATCAAGATAACATTTGTTGTACCATGATGGCCCCTTTATGCTTAATCAAGCTTTGTATATATCACTCAGTCATTCTAGTGGTGTTGAAGACTGCACTGTGTTGTTTTACCAGTCAACATCATGAGGAAAGTACCATGTGTGTGTTGAATCACACAAGTGCAGTCATTTTCATGTAGCTTGAATCTTCTCTTGTTTGTCCCAATGTGTGCGCAGAATGAGGATCAGGCCACATCACATCCAGGCACATAGGATCACTGGCCCTCAAAATGATGCTGAGTCCCCTAAAAAGGATGCGGAAGTGTGCTGGTTCAGTCAATTACTCACAAGATTGCCCATCTCAAGTTTTTGACAAAGTGTGACCGAATTGCTTAGTCACCCAATTTCAGCTGATAAAAAACAATAAAAAAGCTATAAATCTAAGCTAAAAAAGCTTTTCGTACAGTAAAAGATAGTGATGTTCATATAATACTTATAAAGAAAGTAATTTTTATATAATTATGTAATACTTATTTTGCAGAGTAACCCAAGAATGACAGAATCTGTAAGTCTTTTAATTTTGTTGTGTGTGTACCATAAATCTTTCAATAACCCCCCATCTCTGAATAAATCTGCCTTGAATAAGCCCCAAACTAAAAATTAATTTTTGCAAATATGCCCCCATGGGGTAGTATTTGGAATTCATGTGAAATTTAATTTTACGCACAATGCATTCTTGGACTACCCTATTACCTAGCTTAAAGGCCCATGCGCTTATAAGTGGAAATTCACAATTTTTGGATTTTTGAAAGTAAAAAAAAGGTTATTCAGATATATCTGGATATTAGCACAGGCATCTTTAAATTTGGTGCACCATTAAGCATGGCAGTAGCGTAGTTAAAAAATAGTATTATGCAAGAGATGAAAGTTATCATCAGCTGCTTAGGTATCATAATTCAATATTTACTTTTTGTAACTGTAGTTAAAAATTATGTTTATTCTTGGGGCTTATTCCAGGATTTATGTATGTATTTACTAATTTGAAATGGAACAGTTTGATTCAATTTAATCGTTAACAATATTTTGCATCACCATATTTTAGAACAAAAAAGAGTGCAGTTTTCAGAAATGTTGCAACCAGCAACCAAAAACTCTTCATTGGAAATCAAATCAGCCTTTTATAAGAATGCTATTATTTTTATATTACTATTATTTAAAAAAATCAATTTTTTGATACATCATAAACTTTTTTCCATATGCAAAATCAATTTTTTCATATTTTTGTTACATGAACATGCACAATACAGGCCAGTGAACAGACCAGTTGTGCTAAATGTGAAGTTGTATTTTTATTTTCACCAATTAATCTAATGTTTTATATATTTGCATACAATGAATTGTTTTTTAGGGTCTGCTTAGATTGATGGATCTTCCGATTTTGTTTATTCTCATGGTATGTATATCATTAATTAATTAATTAATTTTCTTTTTCATTTATATCCATATCAGAAGTTACATACCATTAAAGCTCTATTAAGCCCCCTCTCTATCAAGCCCCCTCTCTAACTTGCTCCCTTTCATAGCCAAAATATGAAATGAGCTCATATTTTTAAAGGTTTAAAAAATTTAAAAAGTTTACATTTTACTACATTACACAAGAAAAGCGAAGCTATACAGTTTATGATCATGCCCATCTTCTCTGTAAAATGCACCCAATGAAAGATGGACACAAAATTGCATTAAACAAGAAAAAGCGAAACTATTGAAAATGAATTTGCTTTACTAAAATTCTGGTACCCATGGTACAGTTAGCGAAGGATGAACACAAAACACAGAATGATTTAAGACCAATTGCAACATTTTTACTCATATTTTTTTTATTGTAAAACAAATCAACAGAGTTTAAAGTAGCATACACCACCTGGAAGCACTACTTTGACCAATAAGAATGTTACTGATTTTTAGATTTTAATCGCATGTCTTCCATTCTTTAATCGCTATTTCATTTGCTTTAATTCAGGTCATAAATTGATTTTAATTTTTTATATATATTAAAATTATATATTTTTTATATATATTTATTTATTTATATTCATTGACGTTGTATTATATTGTTTTTTAAGATGTACACAGCTGTTTGTTTGTGGCTTCGATACAAAGGAATATCATGGCTGATAACGTTTAGTCTCACGTTGACGTTTCTCTGTTTTTGGTTTGTAAATTTTTGGGCAAAAGATGTGTTTTATTGGAGGTTTGTGCTATTGTTATTTGCTTTTCTTATTTGTATTGTTTTTTATTTATTACGGTAATTAACTTTGAGTTTATTATCGAAAGCATTTGCCATTAACATCTCTTACTTCAAAAATTTTAAATAAAACTAGTACATTCAGTTATATAAACATACTTTCAAAACGGTGAATTTGTTGTCAAGAAATTATAATTATATATATATAATATAAAAATATAAATATTTATAAAAATATGATTCAAGAAAAATTAAAACTTGGGCATCTCTACTTTAAGAAAAACACAATTTTTAAAATGAGAAACTCATTTGTAAGGAATAATTCTACTGGAGTATCATAAAATGGTGAAGATGTTCTTCTTACAACCCGAAACAAACCGAAACAACGAGTTAAAAAACTGAGAAAGGAAATCAGAATTTTTACGAACGGAGCAAGTGTGACTACATTTTTATTAGTTCAAAATCATTTCAAGACAAAGGAGACAACATTTTGATAAAAACAACAATGTATATAATGTCTTGTCTTTGTTTGTGGTGATAGAATGACGCTTGTTTCTTCTTTGGTGACCTTATATTTTCATGTACCGGTTTCACAAAGATATTGATTACTAATTTTTCTCTAGTTTTGATAATTTTGCTCCACCCTACTTAGTTCTGTGAGGTTCATGATTTCTGATCATTTGTAATCATTGTAATTCTGTAGGCAATACTCCAAGCGAATGAATGGTCTTCAGTTGCAAGTTTCATCGATTGCCCTGTCAGGGACAATGGTTTTTATTGTCATATTTTCCAGAAGAAAGAGGTTTCCCTTTAAATTTAAGGTATGATTTTAATTTAGTATGTACACCTTCGTTTTAAAAGAAACTTTTTATAAGAAACTCACTGGTGAAACCCATGAAAATTTAAGAAACTTTTACTAGTTAATGAAAAATTGCTAAGAAACTTTTAAATTTTTATTGAAGATTACGTAATGCTTTTAATGATTTTAATGGGAATGGACATGATGTTAGATGATTGATTCAGTGAAGAATTTTTATCCTGTACAATATATACCCAGTTTTTGTTATGTGTTTGTTTTTGTTATGGTCAAAAATGGTCAAAAATTAAGAAACTTTCACTAGTGAAACCTGAGCCAGGCTTCTTATTAAATAAAACATTTAGATCCTTTTGGATATTGGGTTTATTTGCTGGATTTGCTTGGTTAATCTTGTATTCCCATGCCGTATCAGTTCCGTAAACTACCACACCGCGTAGTATGAAAAATTGAAATCCTATAGATTACTATACTGGAGAATCTAGAACAAATCCTTTTTCCAGTACCGCGTTGTATGAGTTACTCAAAATCGTCAGTCTCGTGGAAGACCACAACGCGTCGTACGTAAGAAACTTGAAATTGACCATCCAGATTATACTAGAGAATACAGAATACATTCTGCCTTCAGGTGTGGAAATGAAATTGTTCCGTGTCCCCTGCTCGAAACAAGTCATTTTGAAACTTTTGCAAGTTAGGCACGTTAAATACGATCACTCACTCACTCACTCGCGCACTCACTCACTCACTCACTCACTCACTCACTCACTCACTCACTCACTCACTCACTCACTCACTCACTCACTCACTCATGACTTTATTTCCGACAAGGTGAACAATGAGAGAAAATGCCTTGCTATTTGCAATAGTAGAGAACAGATTTTTTGGAAATGTTTGATTTGAACATGCTAAAAGGCTATGAAGCAAAAGCAAACAGTGCTTCCATGTGGGTGATTTTTAGCTTTATGAGGTATTGACATTTTTCTGCCTTTGGACTATATAGTTTATCTTCCAGTGTTAGGGGCATTTTTATCATTCATACTTGAGGGTCATAGGGTCATGGCCACAGGGTCTTGGGTCATAGGGTCATAGGGTCTTGTTTATAGACTATGCGGATTTAAACACACACCTGTCAGTCTGGTCTGTGACAAAACCACCCAACACGAATAGCACTTGTGGGGATTAACGACTGCTCTCAGAGAAATAATTGCAGATTCAGAGCTTTTAACTTTTGTAATGTACTCTCATTAAATTTTGCGGTTAGGCACTTTTGCAGTTTTGAACCATTGTCTGTGACCCAGTAACACAGTTGACTTGTTTAGGTTTTCAATTTATGACACGTTACATTTTTAAAAATCTAAAAACTACATGGATATAATAATAAGCTAATTAAAGAAAAGGCTGAAATTAAAACTAACAATGCTATTGTAAAATGAGAATTTGCAGGAAAGAGCACGAAACCAAAACTTGTATTGAATACTGCACTACCTAATTTACAAGCATGGCAAAAGTAGCCTGCGCAAAACATCAAAACGAAAACTAACATCTACTAGCTATTTCAACTTAGCATAGGCTTGAAAATCGTGGACCCGACCCGCGGGAAAGCTACCGTGCACGTCGAGAACTGCACATCGGATCTGAAAGATGTTTGCAACGAAGTGAATAATAAGTTTACTTTTACTATGATACCTTGGCTTGGGATAGGATAGGGGGTATCAATAGAGTATGTACGCACTGGGGGAGGGGGTGAATTGAAATCGTACATCTATTGTTATTGTTGGCTCTATATATTGTTCTTTTGCGAACAAGGACGGGGGGTGTCAAAAATAGGTCAAATTAGTAGTACGCACGTGTGGGTTATTAAGTCAATTCGAAGAAACGTGTGCCCTGTGCGTGTGCGAAGGAACGTGTGCCCTGCAGCGTGTGGTATTTATTTCATGTCAACGTTTTGACACGAGGGAAACAATAATTTCTAGTTTTCGACTTGTAACCGACATGAAAATATTTTCTTGCAAATTACCCTCTGATTCTTTGTTACAAATCTAAATTTGATTTTCGTTTTATTTTCATTTTTACCAAGTCAAGTTTGAAAATGAAAAGGATGTCTAAAATTCTAGTCGTCTGGAATTTTGTTGCTCTTTATGTGGTCATGTTCACGTCTTTGATGTTATGGTTTGTGAAAATGTATGCTTCTTGGGCATGTTTTTCTTCTGAGAATGAAATTATTCAGTTGTGCAGCACTACAAATCAGGTATGCTTAAAATTAAACATCTTAGTCATCTTTAATCTTAGGGGCTGATTATATGAGAATTTCCAACCCGGACTGAGATTTTTCGTGGTTTAGCCAAGGTAGAAACTCAGCCCTCCTCTTCAGTCACTCATTTTTAATATAGTTTGCAATTACAGTATATGAGAAAATTTCTACCCGGGCTGGAATATCAGCCCGCCTGGAGCTAGCCGAGATGGAATTTTCATCTCGGGTAAACTGGCTGATATTTCTCATTTAATTGCAATTTATTTACGCAGGCCCAACCGTGATTGTGAGTTTCAGCCCGGGCTGGACTCACTCATATAATCGAAGCAAATTTTCGCCTCGGTTAACCGCAATATATGTCAGCCCGGGCTGAAAACTCTCATATAATCAACCCCTTAAATCATAAACCATCTGGCAGTATTAAATACCCATTGCTAACCAGCAGCCTTTTGCGCACATAACACTGCAACAAGGTCTTCACAAATAGCGAAAACGTATTTATACGGTGCGCCAATGGAGGTGGATGCAGTAAACAAATTAATTCTGACCACGAAGACAAGAAACACGGCCTTTTTCACCACTGATAAGTCGTTACTAGGCCAAAACGTACTTTCAGATAACACGAAAGTCGTCAAAGAAATGTACTATGGGTAATTTTCGCCCGCAATGGCTGCTGGTTAGTAATGGGTCTTTAATATGCTTTTCTTCGATCCTTTTGTTCTTTAATATTCACATTTAAATTTTTCATTATTGTGATATAGTCAGATAATAATTAGAATGAGAGATTTTCTGTCATATTTTGATGTTCTCAATGTATTGAATGTTTAGCGTTTAGATGAATATAAACTATGCAATATGGTATCCTTGGGAGGGACGTCACAAAATATTTTAATCTAAAATCTAATTTTGATTTTTTAACATTGCACCATATAGTCTGAAAGAACACTATAAAACAATTTTAGATTTGGAGAATCAGTTAAAGTTGTTGAACATTGGCTAAAATATGACTAGCTAAATGCGAGTTCTTTATCGAATTCATATAGACTTTTGGCTTAGTTTATATATTTTTACTAACCCTCCCCCCCCCACATGCGTGGGCGCATGCAGCCAAAATGCGAAAGCATATCCAACTTCAATGTAACTTAACGTTAAAGTAGAGTAAACTCTTAAATTGGCACTAATTGTTGTCTGTGCGGGATTTTATTAAATAAAACCCACTTTAAGGCAATTTTTAAACGTTTTGATGTATGTTTAAAAATACATTTTGGCCCAGAAACCCACCATTTGGGGGCACATGCCCATCTCTAAATGCCCATCTCTAAATATAAATACGCGTGTCCCCCCTGTGATGGTATCAAAGATCGTTTGACAAGTTAAGTCTGACTAATCAACTTGAAAACGTAATATTTACATAAAATAACTGATATCAGATTCTAAAGTATATATATGATATCAAATTCCAAGTCTCGTTTAATAAGAGGCCTTTGGCATGATAAATTTTGTGCTCTGTGTAGAATCACGTGATGGATGAGATTTCCATTGAATATTCACGTGAGAACCCCAAAACCCCATTACTAAGGAGCAGAAAAGAAGCTCGAAATTGTATTAGAAATTATCAGAAGACTGACCTCGCTATACTTGACACGATTTAATAGGTTTTCTTTTAGCGTTGGGTGGCCCAAAAAATAACCCCACGCCATTTGCAAAGCTGCTATGGAGGAGCTTCTGTTTTTATAATTTTGCTTTTGCTTCACTTTGAAGTTAGAGGCTTCAACTTAAAGTTTTTGTATGTCTTGTTTGCCAAAAAATATAAAATAATCCGTAAAGGAAAACCAACTCAAATGGCTTTTTCAAAGCCATAATGTAGTATTTTCAACAAATTTCAGCAGAAATGCTCTCTTTTTGGTTTCGGTGAGTATAACTCGGTGATTGTTCAGTTGATTTTGATTGGTTGATTTTGAGAAACAAGATACCCAACTATAAACTGAAGCCTCTTGCATCAATTTCAAATAAAAACAGAAAAAGCTCCTCCACAGCAGCTTTGCAAAGGTAGGAAATGATTTTTGGGCCACCCAGTAGTATTGATAAGAAAATATAGTTACGGTAAAACGTCTATTAACGGACACCTCTCTACAACGGACACTTTGCCGTTGTCCCGAATGTCCGTTATGTGGTCAAATCCATGTTAACTAAACCTCCATTGAACGAACAACTCCCAACAACGGAGAGAAAATTTCGTCCTAAAGGTGTCCGTTAACATTTCGTTGTATGACGTGTGCGATTAAAGACTGCTCGTCACTCCCATAGCTCCCACAGCTGCGATCCCACCCTGGTACCTACCCTTGTATCTACTATGTACGAGATTACGATCGCAGGATTGGGATCGCAGGAATGGAAGCTTTCAGTTGTACTTTCAATTGAGTATAACTTCATTCCATAATTCCGACCTTTTACTCCCTCCCACCTTAATTTTGGCCGCTCTTCGCCAGTCAACTCTGACGTCAGCAAGTAAATCAAAGAGCCAGAGTACGGCTTGTGTAATAAGTTGATAAAAAATAACTACAGTTGAAAGGTGGCGCACTCTTTTTCAGATTCTTTGGAATCTTGTTATCGTTTTGTTTACTAATTACGATATTTTTTATGGGAAACGTTTGTCTTTATTTGATAATTTCTTCAAAAGATTTCTCTTTCTCACAAAGGTTCAGTGTTATCTTTGCTCAACATGCAACTCCACTGCATCTTTGGAACACTGTTTACGTGCAGATACGAGCCATCAGGCATTTTCATGTTCGAAAACATTTCCAAAGAATGTAAACAAGGTTTGTATCCGATGTTTTTGTTCAGTTTCATTGTATGACATGTATGATTAAAGGCTGCTGGTTACCTTTTCGTCATTCGCATAGCTGTGATCCTACCCTGGTACTTACTCTGTTATCTACTGGTTTGCGGGTGCTACACAATTTTAACTTTGAAGATCGATATCTTAAGTTACAATGCACCAAAAATGGCAAACAAGCAATTTTTGATTGAGTTAAGAATCAACGAGTAACAGCAAAAACATTCCGTAGCATTTTAGGTAATATTTTTACCGTTAGACAATTCCGGAGCCTTTTTTGGGACACCCGGTATGACAATACACTTACAGATATATGAATGACAACGTGTCAGATTTACCCTTTATCCATTGTTGTTCCTATATTTTTTTTTAAACTTGAACCTCTTTTCCAGGAATATTTCAAAATTTTCCTTTTTTTCTCAGGGTGCTTTTTGCACGTTCAACTTCCACATGAGCTTTTATGGTCTCATTGAAGGTAAGAATATATTTCCCAAATGTGAGATACCTTTATATTTGGCCTTAATTAGCTTTATTCAGCTTCATAAGTTAGTAAACTGATGATATTATCATATGATAGGTTATGTGAGTGAGTGGTAAGAATGTGTGAGTGTGAGCGAGTGTGTGAGTGAGTGAGTGAATTGTGATATGTGAGTGAATGGAAAGAATTGATGTGAGATGTAAGGCAACATGCTTGGTTTAAAAGAAAATATGTAAAAGTTGAGAAAAAGAGAATGAGAGAAGAAGATAAAATTTTGCTGAAAATTTCAAGAATATTTTGAAGTTTTGAAAAATATTTTGTTGAAGATTTGAAGAATATCTCGTTGAAGATTTGAAGAGTATCTCGTTGAAGATTTGAAGAATATTTTATTGAAGATTTGAAGAATTTTTCTTTGAATATTTGAAGAATACTTTGTTGGGATTTGAAGAATATTTTGTTGAAGATTAGTTTGTTGGAGATTTAAAGATTAGTTTGTTGAAGATTTGAAGAATATTTCGTTGAAGATTTAAAGATTAGTTTGTTGAAGATTTGAAGAATATTTCGTTGAAGATTTAAAGATTAGTTTGTTGAAAATTTAAAAATTAGTTTGTTGAAGATTTGAAGAATATTTTATTGTAGATTTGAAGAATATTTTGTTGGGGATTTGAAGAATATTTTGTTGAAGATTAGTTTGTTGAAGATCTGAAGTATATTTTGTTGAAGACTAGTATTTTGTTGATGATTTGAAGAATATTTTATTGAAGATTAGCTTGTAAAGACTTACAGAGTATTTTGTTGAAGTTTTGAAGAATATTTCGTTGAAGATTTTAAGAGTATCTCGTTGAAGATTTGAAGAATATTTCGTTGAAGTCTTAAACAGTATTTCGTGGATGACTTGAAGAATATTTGAAGAGTATTATGTTGGGGATTTGAAGAATATTTTATTGAAGATTAGCTTGTAAAGACTTACAGAGTATTTTGTTGAAGTTTTGAAGAATATTTC
>JAYJMH010008762.1:0-24463 GCA_036873815.1 Phacellophora camtschatica
CCCCCCCCCCCCCCCCCCCCCCCCCCCCCCCCCCCCCCCCCCCCCCCCCCCCCCCCCCCCCCCCCCCCCCCCCCGTATAATCGGATGTATTACGATTTAAAACATTTCTCTGTTACATTTAAATGCATGATAATGTGATAGCTACTGTATGTTTCTTGCTTTCTTTGCTAAATTTGCAGCATGCTTTTTAAGGTCGGAAGATGCGGAGAAGAGTTTGCAATCAAACAGCAAGACTTTCCTTGGCCAAGATATGAAAATATCAATTTTTAAAGGTACTCATATTTAAGTATTATTTGGAACTTGTTACAACACTCATTCACTCATGAAACAATTGCATTGTGCCAATATCACGATGCTAGCAGACTGATGTTTTAAAAAGTTGTTTCGGTGCCAATGGCTTGCATATCTTTTTGTAGTGGTGGCCTCGTTGTCATGTTGAAGTACTATATCGACCAGTGCTGTAAATAATATTTTTCTTTCCGGGAACTTGACAGATAGCATTGACATTTTATATCAGAAAAAATCTGGCAGAAGCTGGTGGTGTTATAGGCAGCAAAAGCTCGTAGTGGCTGTTGTTTGGAGGTGGGGGGGGGGGGGCGTTGGGTGCTAGAAATGGACCATAGAGACTAATTTTATCCTTTTAGCTCAGCTAAAATAACCAGCACTTGATCAGCTTTAGATTCAATTTTTCAATATTTATTATTTTATTTTTTCAAGTACTGTCTCAAACATGTTCTTCCAATACTATAGACTTTGATCATAATCAAGATAATCACACACACCATTCTCTAGATATATGACAATTACCATTCATTCTCAAAACACACATTTCAAAATAATTTTCAAGACTGAAATGTACGATTGTTATTTTTCATATGTCTGGAGGTGGTGTGTGTCATTATTTTGACTGTGATCTTACACCGACAGTCTGATTCTTTTAATGCGTGTGGTCACACGCAAACACATCGACACACGCATGAGATCGTAAAAAAGTATTGGGACTTGACTGTATTTCTATGATAATTGCACGCATGGAGTTTTGCTCCAGAAACAGACTGCACCGACGATCTGTGCAAATACGTTTTTTTCGTCAGGTGAAAATAAAGACAAAGAAGGGGAAGAAAACTTCAGAGTATACAGAAAAAGACACAGATCCAAAGAATATGGTCAGGAGGATGACAATTATGATCCAATGGCAACGAGAACCTTGTTTGTTGGTAATCTTGATAAAATGATGAATCATACTGATTTGAGAAAGATATTTCAAAAATATGGGGATGTTGTGGTAAGGGCTAATTATTCTTTTTTTGAGCTTTCATCACGAAAAGACACTGCACAAAAACTGTATAAAGGATGTTTCTACAACTGGAAAATTTGTTGCAGACCAGACCACACATCATCATTCGTCAATGTTGACGAATAATGGCAGTTTCTAAAATTAACTTGATCCTCCTCGTTACCAGAAAAATATATATTTTTATTGATAGCAAATTTAAACTGAGAAACGCATTATGAGTAATGAGGAGTCGCCCAATTTAAAAACAAAAGCACTGCAATACGAGGCATATATAATATAAATTGTGCTATTTTGCAGGGAAATTTTGACATTCACCCAGACACATAAAGCATGGCTATGGGTCTGTTTGCGTTTTGAGATCAGGCATATTCATAAATACTGCGAATTAATATTATATATATTAAAATTTTGATATTCTACCTTCGGCTTTAGAGAGCAATTTACGATTTTCTCCTGAGATGAGAGAGAACAAAACTCTCCTCGATAATAGATAAGTGCCTATATATATATATATGTTGTCAGGCCTTAACAATTGCCTTTTCAGCAGGAGAGAACTTAATATAGATAATTTGCATCAAGGTAGTTTTGACGAGCACGAAAGTTTTATTTGGGAGGTTTTAGTCATTTCAGTTTTGTATTCATTCTGACCACCACCCTTAATTGAGGTTAGTTGTTTGCGATCACGAAGTGTTTAGAGGCTTTAGTCAATTCAATTTTGCAAGGATTCTGCGAAGAAGAGAAATATTATACACTGCGGAAGAGCGCAGATATCTGCCCATGATATGTTGTCAGACCTTGACAATCGACTTTTCAGCAGGAGAGAACATAATATACATACTTTGCATACTTTGAATTAAAATTATATTGAATTTGCAATGCAGGATGTTGATATAAAGAAACAGAACCCTGGAATTACGACATATGCGTTTCTGCAGTTTGTTGACATCAACGGGTCAGTGAGAGCCAAACATAAAATGGACAGAGAGTTCATTGGCAGGAACAGAATAAAGGTAACACTCGTTTATATGCATTCCTAGTATAGTTTTAGAATCGAACAGCCCGACATGCCTGTGTTTTATTAAAATGCTTAACCCTTTCACGCCCGGATTTATTTCTGCTAAACAGGCAAATCCAGTAAAACTTTTATTTTTCAGGGGGTAGCACATGGAAACCAACTTAATTTGTTAGATAAAGTTACTTTGAAATATCAAAAATTAGTATAAAGTTCTGCCCGCATTTACCTCTCGAAATTTTTTAAGTTGTTTGCCATATGGGCCTTTTCGTCGTGAAAGGGTTAATTATCGTTAATCAGAAAAAGCGTAAGGGAGGTGGAAAACGCAAGTTCTGTGTTTCAGCATAATTAATGATGAGTCATATCATATCATAGGTTGGATATGGCCGTGGTACCCCAACGAATGTCATCTGGCTGGGCAACATTGCCCAGAATTCCACAGAGACTGAGATACAGCGTCACTTCCATTCATTTGGTTTCGTAACACGTGTGATGGTTGACAGGCAGTGTTGGCAAGGGCTGTTAAGTTTTGATTCAGTTGATGCTGCAACTGCAGCTTTTGAAAGCATGAGGGGTCGATATGTCCTTGGTAGAAAACTATTGGTGAGTTCTCTTGTGCCCAGATATATATCCTTGAATATCATAATGTGTATCCTGGTTTATCAAAGGCTTTATCATGAGGCCTTAATTTGGTATAGGCAATTATGAAAGATGAAGTTAAAACTCGTATACAATGATATAGCTTCTAAAGACCCACAGCCTGAAAATTACGGGCATTTTTTTCAAAAAATCTTTTTCGTAAGTGTAATTTTTACTAGAAATTTCTAAAATATTGCAAGCCTGCATAGTGATTGTTCTGCATTCTCATGCTCATTCTAATAATTGTCATGCCCAACAAAATAAACATCGTTATGTTTGCTTTTAATATTGCGGGCCCTTACTTTATGTTATGCCACATAACAATTTGGCTCAAATTTATCGCAGATTGACTTTGCCAGCCGAAGTTGCAAGGAAGGATTCTACGAAAGAATGGAACGTGGTGGTCAACTTGACCGACGTACCCTCGAGCCGTCACCTCCGCCAGCACGGCCGCCAGGAGGAGTGCAGCAGAGCTTTCATAGCACTTATGGAGGACGAGGAAGAAGCTTCAGAGGTGGTTTTGGCAAAGGGTATGGCTACCAGGGACGATATGGGCCTGGATCAGAGCGCGGGGAATTCCACGAATTTTCACAGGTTTGTTATTTCCTTCTGAGAATTAGTATCGTATGTCAAATGACTAATCAGTGGCTGAAAACTTGTCTCAGTCACCATTTTCAAAATATAAATATACAATCTTTTGCTGTAATAGCTATATTTCATCAGAGAAAGAAAAACATTTAGGGCATTGCATATCTAAACATTTGAGAGTAGCTGCAAGAAACTTAGCACACGGAAAGAACGAAACGGAACTTTATTCGGCATAAAATAAAATAAAAATGGTATATAACAGTTAGATACAATAAAGCAAAAGAATAAATAGACAAAAGAATAGATTTAAACGTGATTAGAATTTTCTGGTCATTGCGGAACAACGTAAAAATACATTTCTGAACATATATAGATTCATGGAGGCAAATGGAGAGAAATCAATTTAAGGTATTTCAACAGAAGTTTATTTTTTTAAGTAAATCGATTTACTTGTGCTGCCCCCCTGCAAAATGAAATTTAGATAGTATATATTTTCCTGCCTGGAAATAAAACCGGGGGTGAACGGGTTGAACTGCGGTTTGTTGAATGCATTAGCAAAACTATTTATGTGTATCTATTAGGGTTCACAAGAATATTATCGAGAAGGCTACTACCCTGAAGATGAGTATGACGACTATGAAAAGGAACTCAGGGACTATGGCCGTGAACGCGAGCGAGAACGAGAATCTGGAAGGAGGCCAGAAAGAGATCCGAGCCGAAACAGAGATCGAGAGGACCGCTACAGGCAGGACAGATCACGTGATAGAAAACGTGCGTACACACCGCTGTCCGATGAAGAGCCGTCTCGATCACATGATCCAAAGACTGACGATGAAGATGATTATGGAGAAAAGGATATTCAATCCAAAATCGTCCGACCTACTGCGGAGGAGAAAAAGAAACTTGTCAACGAGGAGCGAGATTGCGAGGTATATATCTATTACTATTAATTGCTGATGAGCAAAAGCAGATTTTGCAACAATAGTGAAATTGACACCCAATTTAAAGGCAATTAGTAGCCTTCTGGATAAGACAAAGCGAATTCTCTCAAACCATTTTGATTTTCTGCTTGAGATAATTTGCTTTGTCTTGAATGACCAAACGCTTTGGAATTGGCGTGTCAGTTTCACTATTGTTACGAAATCTGCCCTTGTTTAGCTGATGCAGTTTTATTTTTTTTGCGAAGATTCATTTATTTGAAGAATAGAAGACATAAAGAAGAAGCAAATCTTTCTTTTATACTTGGTCGTAATTAAAAGTTGCAAAAAGTTTTAACAAATGTAAATGTATATAATATTACTGCAAATGAGAACATTCATTTTTAATTCTTGAGTCTAAAATTTAAAAATAATATTAAACTCAAGAAAATTAAGTTTAAACTTAGACTCATTATTTAAATTTATTTAAAATTA
Organism: Phacellophora camtschatica; assembly: GCA_036873815.1. Taxonomy (NCBI): domain Eukaryota; kingdom Metazoa; phylum Cnidaria; class Scyphozoa; order Semaeostomeae; family Ulmaridae; genus Phacellophora; species Phacellophora camtschatica. The sequence continues at coordinate 4,949 of JAYJMH010008762.1, forward strand.
TTTAAATAAACAAAAATAAACGTTTTGGTGCACTCAAATATTTCCTCTTTCTAGTTTGTTTAAAATTTTAAGTATTTCAGAAAAGGTATTGAGAATTATAGACTAAGGTTCTTTTAATAAAAGAAGTGTTATATATATATATATTAATGTTTTTCACAAGTTGAATATTCAAATAATTGCTAACCCTTTCACACCCCGATTTATTTCTGCTAAGCACGCAAATCATATGCAGGTTTTATTTTATATGCAAACCAACTTTTATTTTATATGCAAACCAACTTGATTTATATGACGAATTTACATTGAAATATCTTAAATTAAAGTTCTACACGCATTTACCTCCTGAAAATGTGACGTTTTTTATTTACTTCCGGAGGTGAACGGGCTGAAGGTATTGGCATTTCATCGTGTTGATGTTTCTTCCAGGTGTTTCCTGAAGGTGCAAAAGAGCAATTACCCAAGCAAGACAAAGAACCTAAAAAGGAAAAGAAGAAAAAAAAAGAAAAAAAGGAGAAATCTAACAGAAAGAAAACAAAGCTTGAGAAACAGTCCAGCGTGGTTGAAAAAGAGACCAGCAAAGAAATTGAGGTAGCTAGCGAGGCTAAGGAATTCGATAAGGAGGTTAAGGAAGCGAAACCTGAAACCAAGGAAGTGAAAACCGAAGAGGAAAAACCAATAAAGCCAGAAAAGAAAAAGAAGAGAAAATCTTCCGACAAGGGGCTTTCGGCGGAGGAGAAGGCTAAGAAAAAAGAGTTAAAAAAACTGAAAAAGTTAAAAAAGTTGCAGGCTGAACTTGGAAAGGTTGGAGAGTTATTTGTAGACCAAAAATTGGATGCGTTCAAAGTCATGAAGGAAGAAGGCAAAGAGGTATTGAGTGATATGGTTGATTGCAACAGTGAGCCGAAAGATAATGGTTTATTGCTCAAGAAAGAGGGAGATGTCCTTGAACAGAAGAATGAAAAGGGATCAATATCAGATGGTATAAGACATGGTAAGGCGCACATGGAAAATGAGGTGGGACCGAAAACGCCTCCTACCCCTGGGCTAGAAGAAGATGAAAGAGGGATGGTGAATAACAAGGAGAGCGAGCACAAGATTGCAAAGGAAGAAAAAGAAAAAGGGGAAATTAGTGACACTGATTCTGAAAAGGACAGGCTGGAAGAACTTAAGAAAAAGCAAGAAGAATTACAAAGGCTGGTCGAAGAAGAAAGCAAGGTTAATGAAAATCGCGGCGATGACAGTATGCACGAAGTAGCGAAGAATGGAGATGAAGCTGGTCTTAATTTTGAAGAAACTCATACCTTTAGTAGGGATGATGTTCACTCTGATTCAGAGCATTCGGACTTAGTTATTGACGAAATGGAAAAAGAAGACGAAAGTTTCAATAAGGTAAAGCATGATCAACAAATTGAGGACACGAAAGGCGCAGCGCATGTTAACAGTGAAATGATAGAATCAAATATTGGCGTTGAAGTAGCAAAAATAAAAGATGACAAGGAGGAACTTACACTTGATGTTGATACGAAAGAAAAGAAAACAGACTCGTCTAAAACCATAAAAGACTCGTCTAAAACTGAGGTTGAAGACTTTTCAGAAAATGTTAAACGTGATACCATTGTTGATCGTGATCGTGTTGAAAATGTTGATCTTGTTGAAAATGTTGATCGTGTTGAAAATATTGATCGTGAGCGTGATAAAGTTAAAAATTTTCGGGAAGCAGATCAAAAGATGGATGAAAATAATGGTGAAATAATTCTTGAAAGTAAAGTAGAAAACCAGAAAGAAAATAAATTGAATGAGCACGATAAAAAAGAAAAGATAGATGATAAAAACGCAGATGTTAGCAACAAAAAAGAACCTGAGTTTGAAAATGAAAGTGATTCTTCTAAAGGAATTGACGATAAAGACATTTATTCTTCGCAATCAGACTCGAGTGATGATTTGGATGACTTAGAAGATGATGACGACGATGATGATGAGGAGGAGGATGAAGATGCAGATGCAGAGGCGCAAATTGACAAAAAATCCCAACAAATTCGGAAAGAAAAATCTATTGTTATAGAGAGCTCGGCAAATGCGAAAAAGACAGAGGGGCCATCATCTCCAAGAAGGTCTCCACCCAAGACTCCTCCGACACCGGACTTGGAAGAAGATACTCTCAGGATGCAAGGGAATTTCCCGGGATTTTACTCCAAAGCCTTTTCTACTGATGCAAAAGATAGCCCACCGTACGCAGAGTCAGACGAAGAGAAAAAGGAACTAGAGAGGTCGTTGAAAGAAGCCAATTATCAAAAACGAATAACTGGAGACGAAAAGAAACATCATAGAAAAGAGAGGCCCGGACGACCGTCTTCACCAGAGAATGATTTTGATCCCACAACAGGAAAACGCGGACGAAGTCCATCTGAGAGAAAAAGGAAGGAAGAGCCAAGATCGAGGGTGGAGATACCGAAAGATAGACGGCCCTCGCCTGTACGAAGGACGATAGAGTCCGAAATTAGAAGTTTTAGGGGATCACCTCGAGATTCTCCTGACTTCAGGGATCGTAAAGATGGGAAGAGGGAAAGAGGGGATCTAAGAGATTCTTCAAGGAGACGGAGCTCTCTTGATGCTGCGAGAGGTAAATCACCTGACTCTAAGCGTGCATCGCCCGAGATGCGAGAGCTAGGTATGGATAGAACCAAGCGTGATAGCAGAAGAGGTTCGCGTGAGAGAAGTCTTTCTCCGAAGAAACGCCATTCGCTTGAAAGACGACCTGTGGCACAAAGGGGACGAGACAGAATTATAAAAGAGGGTAGAAGAAGAGAAGACGAGGTTAGAGGATTTGATGATGACAGAGATATTAGGGAGATTAGAGAAATTAGGGGCAACAGAGAGGTCCCGGATTTCCGCATGGAACGAGACATTCGAGATGGACGGGATTTTAGGGAGAGAGGGCCCAGGGACTTTCATGAAAACCGTGCTATGAAGGATGCTCGTGATATGAGGGACTTCAGAGATACCCGTGACATAAGAGAGAATCGCAATAATGAACCACCCTTCAGACCATATGTTGAAGACTCTGGAAGAGATAAAGATAGAATGGCTCGTGACAGGGGATTTAATAGAGAAAGAGGCATCCCTGGACGAGGCAGAGGTGACGTACCTGGTAGAGTGTTTGACCGTGGAGGACATCGTGGAAATGTGCCGTTCATAGAGGGTTATAGGGACCAGGATAGACCAGGCCGGCACACACCACCCGTGATAGTTGACCAAAGAAGCCGAAGCCCGCTTGCAAGATATGGTCCAGGTGCAGAGAGGCGACCACGATCTCCAGAAATTCGTCACGAAGGCCGTCACCAAAGGTCGCCAGAAATTCCAAGACCAAGATCTCCTGTCACGCGCAGCACCGAGAGGAGGCGTGGCAGGAGTCAAGAGCGACGAACATCTCCACCTCGTAGTCACGATCGAGATTCGGAGTTCCACCGAAAGGAAATGGACAGGATAAATTATCGGGAACAAACTGATCGAAGAGAAAGGGAGAAAGAAAGGGAACGGCGGGAGAAAGTAAAGGAAGAAACACCTCCTCCGCCACCACCTCCTCCAGAACCAAGAAAGGAACAAAGTGAGTCTATTTTTTATTACGTTCAAACGATCAATTCATGATTTCTGATGCAACGAATATCACCGATTTTTCTACAACCTTGAAATTGAGAAGAAATTTATGCTTATTATTGGCAATTTTAAACTTGATATCTTTATCTTTCAGGGCCAATCGATTCCGGAATTCAGCTATCAACGCAGCAGCGAACAAGCACAGGACAGGGACAGAGAGACAGTCCAAGCGGCACACCTGGTACAATGATAACACCAAACCCTCCTGTATCAGGAGGAACGCCCACTCCGGTTCATTTCACACCTCCACCGCCTCCTCCCCCGACCAACGCGGATACATTGCTGGATCTTCTAAGAAGGTATCCTGTCATGTGGCAAGGATTGTTTGCATTGAAGAATGACTCTGCTGCTGTTCAAATGCATTTTCTCTCAGGTATTTTGAAACATTTTCTCTCGGGTATTTTGAAATATTTTCTCTCAGGTATTTTGAAACATTTTCTCTCAGGTATTTTGAAATATTCTCTCTCAGGTATTTTGAAACATTTTCTCTCGGGTATGTTGAAATATTTTCTCTCAGGTATTTTGAAACATTTTTTCTCGGGTATTTTGAAATATTTTCTCTCAGGTATTTTGAAACATTTTCTCTCAGGTGTTCTGAAACATTTTCTCTCAGGTATTTTAAAACTTTCCCGTTATGGATGGCACGTAGCTAGTTTTATATAAGTCTTGTTTGTTTTTAAAAAATTATTTTCATTGAATAAAAGAAAAAGAACAAAACTATTTTTAATATTTTATTTTGACATATTTTACGAATAAAATTAAATTGAGTTAATTTTATGCCAGGATGGCAGGGTTAATTTTTACAAATTTTGGGTTGTGTTGATGGCAGTTGATGATGAAAACCTCTCGGCTAAAGAAGTGACTTGCGTTTCTGATGATTTAAAATTCATACAACGTCCTTTTCTGAAGCTGCTATTTTCATTGAGAATAGCTCTGTGTGATTATTGGATAGATTTTGGCAAACAATGTATTAAATTATATCTCTCGTGTCAAATTCAAGCAAAGATTTAGAATTATCGACACTAAAGCCCCTCCAAAGCAGCTTCGCAAACGTCGGGACATCTTTTTTAGTTCATCTGCTGTAAATTCGATTGCTTGTGTATGTTTAATATGCAGGTTGAAGCTTATATTTATTTGATTGAAAATGGATCAAAGGAATAATAAAAATACTGATAGCAAATTTTATTCATAGAAGTGCAATGTTTGCAATTTTTGTATCCTGTGCAAAATATTTTAGGCTGCATAACACAGCTGTAAACAATAACTTTGTCTTGCAATCTAAAAACACTCACAAATATTTAATTTTAGGCAACGTTCGACTTGCGGAAGCTTCTCTGCCAAGATCCGTATTGGCTGGTGAGGTGCCTCCCCCTCTTCGGATATCACAAAGAATGAAATTAGAGGCCTCGCAGCTTGAAGGTGTAAATAAACGAATCAAGGTATGTACTTCATACACTTTAGCGTTTTGTGTTTGAGGAATAAACATGGGCGTAAGGAACCGTCGAATGGAACTTATCATTCTGTTTGTATAACAAATGTGTGCATCGTGATCCCTGATATTGGGGACTTCATGCACTTTAGCGTTCTGTGTATGAGGAATAAACATGGGCCTAAGGAACCGTGGAATGATACTTATCATTTTGTTTGTGTAACAAATGTGTGTGTCATACAGTAGATCCCCGCTGTCAAGAAACTTCAAATTAAGAAACTGAGGTCAAAATCTTTAGGAGAAAAATAGAAGAACAACATAATGATTTGATTAACAATGAGGCAAAAGCCAAAAATCCAGCGGGATCTACCGTACTGACAGTGTATTCGTATGCGTATCCTATTACCCGTAGAAAAATGTACCGGTGACCGGACACAAACAATAATATGCAACATTCGACGGTTTCTTAATAATTCACATTTGGAGCTAAGGCTGCCATCATGGAAAATTCTGAAAATCAAATTTTCAGATTCTCGAATTAGATTCTGCAAACATAGTTTAGTCTGAGAACCAATTTTTGCATTTCTATCTACATTTTTGTTTTGTCGAAATCGTGGTGATACAAAGATTTTTTGTTTATTAGGAATTTGACCGCAAAACATTTGTCAGGGCACGTTTTTGTCCTTTGTGATTTTCACGGTCAAGGCTCTCACTCCCTCAATTTTCAAATTATTCTTTATCTTTTTCGCCTTAGACTCCCAGCGAACATTGCATGTTACTGGCTCTACCGTGTGGCCGTGACCCATTGGATGTCCATGCGCAGACGCGAGCCCTCAAGACTGGGTTTATCACTTACTTGCAAGTTAAACAAGCTGCTGGGATTATCAATATCGTCAACTCATCCACAAAACAGGTTAGTTACAATTTTAATGTAGTATTTGTAACGACAAACAGTTATTTAAAACAGCGTTTGACTTTGTTCGCAGTTAGACATTGCACACCAAAGAAATGTACTTGAAGCCACAGAGAGAGAAATCGAACTGTGCGAACTGTGAATCGAGCTCAAAGTTTCATGACTTTTCGCAGTTCGCTTAAGCGAATGAATTAAAAAACCCATGGCGTTGCCAGAAAATTAATATGATTGACACCGTCTCCCGTGTGGACGAATGGTAACAAAAGGGTGAAGCCCATCCGCGTGAACAAAGTCGCCCCGTGGAAACTTACCTTAATTACAGAGGAAAGTACGTTTGAGAAACATTGGCCATCCTTAGGCCATTTATATGGAGTTGAAGATCCCTAACGGTGGTAATGGACGAACAGTACGGTATTAGGGTATTCAATTCCCGTATTCATACTTGACCATAGTGGTGACAAGGAAGCAAACCATCTCTAGATGTATGACAAATAGTAATTGCACATTTCGTTCTCAAAAACGTATTTTGAAATATGTACTTTAAGAACGAATAATATTTGTCACGTATCTGTGGCTGTCATCATCTCCACTGTGATGTGGGGCTAACCATGAAATACATCTTTATAAACACGTCACTTTCTTGTTTATTTCAGCCTGCCTACGTCCTACACATCTTTCCTCCGTGCGAATTTGCTCAAGTTCACTTGGCAAAAGTAGCCCCAGATCTCCTCGATAGTGCTGCGGATAGCGGCCATCTAATGGTGCTGATTACGCCAGTGTAACCAACTACTGAGCAAGAGCTGTGGCCTAAGGATCTTGCTGAATTGCTTCTGAGTTTGCTGAACGGGCAAGTTAGCCTAGTTGCCCCAGGAACGGTGAAATATTCCATTAAAATTATGTAGAAGATAATGGAATATTTGGGGGTAGACATTTGAAATATTAAATCAAGTGTTTGTTTAATATAGGATATTAGGTGTCTGTTTTCTTTAAGTTCATTGAATGTCATCCACATTATTGAATGGTACACCCATCGCAATACACTCAGAACGGTTTTTTCATATGTAAGATACACTCAGAACTGTGTCATATGCAGTGGGCATTTCTAAATTAAACGTCACGGGGGATTTTAAAATGAAACGACACGGTAATGGAGGGGGAATGTCGTAAAAACTTTGTTACGTAACAACCGCTAGCGCTTTAAAAGGTTAAAACACTAACTTTTAGGTTAAAGGGCTTTATTGAATCATAGCTGGGTTGTATTGCAACAACCAAAGTAACTGATGCGCTAGTTTACAGGCCAGACTAAGTAATTGGTTCTCTTAATCGTAAGTTATTGGGAAGAGTGGAATTTTAGACTAATTTTGTGTTATATGGTTTTTTAACGTGTCGACAATGTACACGAATATTGTTTGATGCTTGATATGATTTTGTAAGCAGTATCGAAACTGCATTGAATGTCGTTGTACAACCTCATACAGCGTCATAAAGCAACCTCATTTCCTGCGATATTTCAAGTGAAGAAATACATCCCTGGTACCTACCTCTGGCGACTGTTTGGCTGGATTATGCAACCTTTCGTTCCCAATGTCGACAAGCAATACCCCATGGTACATACCATAACGTTTTGGCGACTTTATGTTAATTTCGATAATTTATGTGAAATCAACATGGTTTCATTTTCGTTATTCGAATCCCACTTTCGTTATTTGTTTTTGTTATTCGAAGGCCGCTTGTTCCTTGGGATATTATTGTTTCGTATAAACCAATGAAAACACAGAAAAGCAAGGTATGCATCAGGGTTAGTTCCTTATGGAATATGTCTGGGAACGAGGTAGGGTATTATGTTATTTCATGCAACATCAGCCGAACAGGATTTTCGACAGGTCATATTCGAATGTAAACGGATTTAAAAACATACAATAAGAACTAGTCACTAAGAATTATCAGAAGCCACAGGCTGATCTTTTCGAAAAAATGTGCAAAATGTTTTTAAAAATTGATTAAAAAAGATTAAAATTTAAATTATGCAAATCATTTCAAATAAGAGGCAGCATACAGATAAACAAGCCCAACTCTGTAATATTTCCAAGGTATTAAGAAACCAGACAGGCTGATTTTCAAAAACCGGTTTCTTAGTGGTGGATTTTTATTGTACCGTAAAGCATATTGTTAAAAAAGTTCTTGCCCGGAATCTTTAGCGCGTCGCTTTTTGGGGACTAACATTGACGAGATTGTGGAAAGCCAAGTCTGGAATTATAAAACAATCATAACTTGCTCAGGAGAACTGTAGTCAAGAAAAAAACTCTGGCTTATTGTATAGCGTATTTTTTACTGCCATGCCACGTCATGTATAATTTTATTAAACAATTAAATAATTGATAAGGACAAGTCTATTCGACTAATGTCCGCAATAAACGAATCAAGTGCATCTATTCGACCTCGTGAAAAAATCCCGCAACGTGATTATTCCACGATATGCCGGTTGTAACAGTGGAAATAACGATACACACCATCTCTAGATATATGACAAATAACGATTCTACATTTATTTTATCTACATTTATTTGTCAAGTTATTTTGAAATTTGTATTTAAAAAAATGATATTTACTATTTGTCATATATCTGGGGATAGACTTGCTATGATCTAATACTGACCAATCAATACGCAGCATTTGCATGGATAACTTTATGAAATAATTTCTATAAAACTAAAAATAACTTCATGTAATTTCATGCCATTAATATAAAGTTTTCTAACGATGTCATATTTTCCATAATTTAGAAATTTGTGTATACGATATAAATAACTGTGTAAAATTACAGTTAAGTACTGAAATGTACTCCAAAGTGTTTTCCTTGTCTCTAGCTGTGTTTTTTTATTTTTTAATCACGGTACAAAGAAAACAGCTTGCGTAAATCATCGTTGCTAGCTGTTTGTTTTATGTTTGAATCACGGTACAAGGAAAACAAAAAGCTTGCGTAAAGCACCGTTTGTGGGCAAGATTGGAGCTGTCTCTGTCCCCCGTCCCCCGCAAGACTTGTAGAAAGTCCATGGCAATATTGAAACAAACTGAAGGATTCCTTTTGTGGGTCTCTCTTCTCCGTAGCTCTTCGTAAGCGTGCGATTTTTGTTTACTTTTTGCGTGGTTGGCGGAATCAAATTGAAAGTTAGAGACAATATGAACAGACCTACATTGCAATCGTTCTCAACTTTGCAAGATAAACTACGATCTACGACAGCAGTGGGGGCTTCTCAACTTTTAACCGTTCGAAAACAAACCACGTTTACTTCTACTGCATGAAACATTTTATTGAAATAAAGGAAAATTCCATAAGTAGAAAAAACTGTTTAGCCTCAAGGTCCTTTTGGAAGAGAAATAGGCAAGAATAACCATTCCCAGTGGGAAAACAGGGATAGCCTCAACGCAACACCAGGTTCTTTTTCCGAAAATGTTTTTGCGGACAAGGACAGATACGGATTTTAATGGAAAACCAGTTGGTAAGAAACTTCTTGTCTATATCTTTAAATTAAAAAGCTCCACCGGTTCTCTTACTACGAAGTAATGACAGGCAATAAAATATTATTCGAGAATTAACTTTTTTTAAACTCCTAAAAAACTTCTAAACACTGAAAAGCTTTAGAAACCTACAAGTTGTGCTAGAATGTACTTATATACTTAATTTGTCATTCATATTTTAATTTTGTTAAATCATAACTCAAATCACAAAAGACAGGAGCGTCGTCAGAAAAAATTTAATATCAAGTTGGCAGGACGTAAAATCATGTGATAACCCACGCTTCGTCTCAAATAGATTGAATTTAAAGGTTCACGATATTTCCAAATTTTCCCGGGGGTGAGCAAGTAATATTCTTATTACCAATTCTCATAAAATGGAACCAAAAGACGCTGCGAAGGAGCGTGCGTGATAACCGCTGTCTCGAACTTTATGCATTTATAAAATTGTGCATATAAATATACATATACATTTGCCGTTGCTATTTACTGCACCGATTATTTACCGTTGCAACGATTATTTACTGCACCGTTGTAACGAGGCGCTTACATCAGTACCACGAGAAGAACGATTGCTGTGGCCAAAATCGAGAATGGAAGCCATGTTTTCAAAATTCCTCCATAACTAAAATAAAATACTTAAAATTTTAATAAAAAGAAACTTACATCATACAGTGAAGATAATGACGCATTCAATATCTAGACATATGACAAATAGCAGTTTGTTCTTAAAAGGTTATTTTGAAATGGGTATTTCAAGAACGAAAAATATTTGTCATATATCCAGAGATGGTAGTGCCCTCGTCTCCACTACGATCTAGCAGCAACCATTAAAACTGGGCGCCTGTTAAAATGTAGTAACTTTCAAACCTTGTTCCCCCTCCCAGAGATATTATGAACCAGAAACCAAGAAGAGGACATGGTAAATAACACGTTGTACGAACAACATTAATCGTGTTTTAAAGCCCATGAAGAAACACAAAAATCTTTCAATGCTTTATCCCAATATTCTACCATTTTCAACACGCTTATTCTCTTGGTATCTTTCTTTTCAAGAACAAACATTCTTTGGGGCTTCCGTTGCAAATCCTGGCATTTCTACCGTTTTCAGACTGCATTATTTTTGCATCTTTCTCTACAAAGTATACCGTTTTAAAATATGCATTACTTGTAATTTTTCATAAGAACGGCTAGCTTCGGCTTCAGGCTGGATTTTTTCTTAATTCTGTCAACTGATTTTCGCAAACTTGCTAGCCCCACCCTCATCAAAAACATCTTATACTTGACGTTAGAAATTTCTCAGATACCAAAATCTAAACTCAAATCTCAACCTGGCATTCCTTTAAAGTTGTTCTCATTAAAAAACACTTCAAAATCGGAATTTTTTACACACAAAGTGAAACTGAATTTTTCATTCACAAAGTCTACAGTTTTGTATACATTATTTTTGATATTTTCATCTGCAAGGTCTACCGTTTTCCAAAATATGCATTACTTTTCATATTTTCATCCGCAAATTCTACAGTTTTAACATATGCATTATTTTACATATATCTATATCCAAATTCAACAGTTTATTGAAGTTTTTTCTGCAAACCCTGTGACTTAAAACGAAAAAAAAAAAATTTAATTGGCAAAAACCAGGACAAGAAGAGAGCATAAATTTTCTTGCAAGTTCGCATAAGAGTGGCCAAGGTCTGATGTGGAAAGTATGACAAGCGACCCCCAAAATCTTAACAAATTGTAGGTATATGCATCATTTTAAAGGCTTTTAAATTTGTGGTGTTTTTTGGGTTTAATTTCCCCCCCCCCCCCCAATGAAAACACCAAGGTAGTGTTTCCATGGGCATTTGAAATAAAAATGCACGTTTCTAACTGGCTAAGTAAATTTTCAAAACAGTAATATTTAATTTAAAATTCAAGATGTATAAGTTACCTGACATATTTCCCCCGTAGCAACATGAGAAAGCATAACTTTATCATGTTCCAGCTTCGCGATTGGTCGTACGCCATTAAATCTAATGCCATGGCAACGTGTGAATGACAGTTGTCGCAGAACAAATTGTGCTAAAACGAAATAAGAGAAAACTGGTTGTAAGATTGATTATGATCTGTCAGAAGATTTATCCCGGTATCGGTTACATTGTTCCCATAGTTCAACGCTCTTTGCAGGGATACCGTAAACATTCGATTACAGCCACCCCCGCATATAGGTCCCCTGTCACGTGATTATATTGTTCCTCTATTTTTCTAAGGGTCAAATTTGTCTATTAAATTATGCAAGCCCAGGACTTATATTTGGCGGTTTATTTGGCTATTTTTCAAGGGAGAATTACCATTAGTGCAAACATCAAAACTTTTGGAAAGATTAAGCTAATTTTTGCAATACCATTATAAAAAGGTTTTCGGCATTTAAATCCATTTGGTTTTTATTTTTTCGAATATCATGGGAATCTGTCGAATGTTGGCTCAAGATCTCATTGTTTGGTGTGAGCTAATGAAAAATCAGAAAAACGAAATACACGTTGTTTTTATAAGAACAGCTAGCTTCGAGTTCAGCCTGGATTCGTTCTTATTTCTGGACAAATTTTAACAAACTTGCTACTCCATAACTCCTTACCATTCTTGACAATATATTTAAAATGTGTTTCAGGTTTAGTAATTAACGTTAGTAATTTCTGAGATACCAAAAAAAATTGAACCAATATCATTTTTTTTATATGTCTATCCCTGGACAGGAAGTTACCAAAGTCAAATAATAATAATATAGATAATATTTGTCTCCAAAAATGAAAATATCGTACAAATTTTTACGGATATTCATCTTTATTTAGTTTGTGAAACCGTTTTGCAGACAAATCTTTCTTGAGTAGAACTTAAATATGAAAAATATAACTGTTAGCAAGTCAAGAAAAATGCAATGCTTCCAAAAACGGAAAACAAAAGACAAAACATATGAAATTTTTTAATTTCCTACAAAGATTCACCCTCACTACGTCTCGCTGGCCAAAAACAAATTTAACACATAAGAACTAGGTCCGTCTGCTAAGCAAAGGAAGATACAAAACGGAAATAAAATTTCGTCGATTGTTAAGAAATTGTGGAACATAACTGAAACTATATAAACTTGTTTCCACAGCAACAAACATGGCTTACCATTAATTATTTTATTTTTAATCCAAAACAACGAATTGATTGGCTATTTTCAAAATGTGAACAAATGGACTGACGAATGAGAGACAAAATTCTTCAATGCTGATTGATGTAGAACTGATTATATGATTCTCCAATGCTGATTGATGTAGAACTGATTATATGATTCTGATGCTGATTTAAACTGATTCAAATTCAACTCACCATACGCTTTTTGTATTCTTCTGATGCAGATAACACAGCATTATCCCAGCCTACATGGCTATCGTAAACTTTTAATGGATTCAACTGCCAGTACCTTAAAACCAATCAGTAAATAAATCAGCCAATTGATCAACCAATAATATTTTTCAAGAAATACAATCAAACCACATATAAAATAAGTAGTGGATTTAATAGCAGACAGAGGAAGCATAGCTAACAAAGCTGGGCTGTTCAAAATGCAAACATAGAACTGAAAATATATACAGGGTGACCAGGAGAGAATTGCAGGAGTGTCGCTAGAAATCAGTTTGCAGGAGTGTCGCTAGAAATCAGTGACACTACAAATATCAATTTGTTCACAAAACGACGTCCGAATTTAAACGAAATAAAGTTTGGCATGTCACCCAGTCATCTTCAACCATGTTTACCTGTCCAAGCTTGAAAATAAAATTGCTCAAATCCACGAGCTTGCAAGTTAATTCGAAGAATCATCATTAATTCCCAGAGTCCATGTTTTGACATTAAAACAACATACTTGCTTTAGTGTCGACTTGCGAGTTTAAAATTTGAAAGGATTTGATTTTAATTTTCAAATTAACCTAAACTCTCGAATTAAGGGAATCATAATTTCAAGTTTTAGACAGGCAAACGTGATTGCAGATGGCTGGAAGATATCCCATCAAACTCTAAGTTTTCCCTTCAAACATCGTTTTGAGTACAAAAATATGAAATTATTGGCCTCATGGATTGGTTTTTTGGGTCACCCAGTACATTCTACAAATACAAAGTGTAAAAAAAATAATGTTATTCTTTACTGGCAAAGAACAACAAAATTTTACAAATGAACTATACAGTAGCTTCTTTACTGAAAAAATCCAATCTAGAAACAAAACATGGAACTTGCATGTTTATTTATTTGTTGTGTTATGCACAATAAAATTATGTTTGAAGCTATTGGCCTTATTTTATTACTTTGTTGATATAACCAAAGATAATCAAAGACAAAGAGACAACGGGCCTAAGTCAGGTAAGTCATTGTTTACTGTCTTTGATGGTATGTCATGCAGAGCTTCACTGACTCCATTTCCTTCCACACACTCTAGTTCACAGGCTACTTAAGAGAAACACTTTCAGCAAGTACAGCTCCTTTTGGTGGTCTTGGTCACTCTCCCTTTAATAATGATATTTCCAATCAAACTGGTAAAAATTATTGAACATTTAAAATTTTTCTAAACATGACTAAAACTGTTCTAAAGAAAGGCATTGAGAAAAATGGTATTAATTAGTTTTACATTGTTGCACTATTTTTCATTACTCAAAAAATTAGCTCCCCATTATTTCTTCAATCGGTAGTCTTTTTCTTTCAAATTAAAAGCATTTATTTTATTAAGGTTACTGTACCCCTTCATTGGAAGGTTTTCAAAAATTATTTTTCTGTATTCGATTTTTAGGTAAACCTTGGATATGTACATATCATTCTGTGCAAAATATTGTCCATTGGTTATTAAAAAGCACAAATGATACAGTTGAGATTTAATTAAAAATTGATGACCTTTGTGGAAAAAGCTGTTGAATTCGTTAAAAAATCTTAACATGCTTTTGAAGAAAAACCCTTTGTGACCCTGTGATCGATCCATTATAGGCATGCAAAACTTTTTAAACACTAACTGATGTCCCAAATCATGTTGTGAGAAATAAGGCTTACAAAAAAATAGTGAGGAAATGGTTGGGAAAATGATTAACTACTGTATCTGTGTGCTAATAAGATTACAACTAGAATCAGAAGTTAAGCAAAGTGTTCACTTGTTTGAAAAAAGTCAACAAAACCACAGAATTGAAAGGAAACCTAATACCCAGGTTTTAAAAATGATTAGCTTCTCTGCTAAAGCCATGCAACATAACATTTAAGGTCAAGTGGTTTTATTTTAGTAAGTTTTGTCCAATAACTGAACTAAGAAATATTATTATAAAATCAAAAACAAAACTATTATTAATCAAGACTCGAATAAGAATATTATTTTTTTAACATTTAATTATAAATATTAACAATAATAATGAGCAACGTTTCAATGTCATCTTAACATCATTTTCAAGCTAAATGAAATAAAAGACGTTGTTTGTATATACTGATTTCTGTCAGACAAATATGATTTAAACCAGCTGAAGGTGCTTCCTCTTATTCCATAATGCTCTAATTTAGCAAGTAAAATATCCTGATTGACCGTGTCAAAAGCTTTCTGAAGTTCAATAAAAACACTATAGCCAACTCATTTATTGTCAAGAGTGGATCATTTTTTTCCAGTCATGCTGATCAATGCATGATCAATTGGAGTGGTTTTCTTGAAATCCAAATTGTAAAGGATATAATATCTTGTGATCTTTCAGTCTCTTATGCATTAATTTTTCGTAAACTTTACTGGAGATGGGTAGAAGAGAAATAGGCCTATAATTTGAGGGTATTTCTGGGTCACCTTTTTTAAAACGAGAACTTTCTTTAGCAAATTTGGGTTTGGATGGAATATACCCTCTGAAAAAGACTGGTTAACAATTTTAGCTAGCAGATAAGATATTTTTGGCCCTAAAATTTTCAGTAACTTTATTGGAATACTATAGGATCGACAGATTTCGAAGGATCAAGATTAAGAATTAAAAACTTGAATTGGAATTTCTATTAGCGAGATATCCAAGAGGTGAGTTTTGGCATATATTTCATAATGTTATTTGCAACATTTTTGAGGAAATATCCAGATTTGAGAGGCAATATCCGAAAAAGGTGGAGTCAATGATGGGTCTTTTCTGATGCTGCTCTGACTGCGATTGTTTCTAAATAAGGACAAAGGAAGTTTTCCTGGCAATTATGCTACAAATATAGTAAATTAATATGGGTTGAAAGTAATCAGAGTTTGAAAGTAATATCTAATTGTTTTTTTTGGAAATATTTACATTTTTTCGAATCTGAATCTTGCCCTGAATGTGAATCTTATCCTGTGTGGACATAAAAGTACCTTCCTTATCAGCGTTTTTGAGTGTAAAAATTCGAACGCAGAGTGCCATCAGTGAGTGAATAAAAAGCCATCCTCGGACCTCACTCTTGGCGAGTAACGTCTTCTGAGCCCTGCATCGCCATCCTAGATATTAAAAAAAACATTTCAAGAATTCATTTTTGCCAAATTACCTGTCATTTCGGCATCAAGGGGCTTTGTTGTCGTACTTTCCACATCTTCAGCCATCTTGAAATATTCTGGAATGCTTCAAATTCGTGTGATGTCATCGGCCCATTCGATTCCTTCCTTACCTCCATTACCTCATATCTTCTTTTTATTGTGGCAACCCGGAACAATAAATATTACGTCATTCTATTGTCCAATTGACATTTTATGGTCCCCAGGGTGGAACTAAAGTACACGGACCACCGAATTTTGATACTCACTCCGCATATTTTTTTTAATTCCTTTACTTATAGTTAGTAACAAAGATATAGATACATAACGTGGCTAATTAAAACTAACTAAATGATTGCCACTGACATAGCCCATAGACTATGCATAGCCCGAGGGGAGTATACCTAGCCTGCGTGCAGACTTTACTGGGGAGGAGCTTAGGGATGGGAAAGGCCCCAGTAAAGTCTGCACGCAGACTAGAGTATACCCTGATTTATGGGTACGGGTAACACAAGAATTAGGAAACGCAGAGTTCGTCTTTGTTTCTTTCTTTTTTCTTATAAATTTCATCCATGTTTTTATTCCTGTTCTTTGTAAAAGGAAAAATATAATGGAGGCGAACTTTGCGAAGAATGAAGGTGGATATTTTCAAGTACCTACATATCTAGAGGTTCAGAAAAGTGATGGTGAACGGGGATCTGCTGTGGTATGGGGTGAAAAACGGCGGTTAAACACCAAGCACTAAAAAATAAACCGCTGCGGATTAGAAGATATAATTGCCTTTCTGTGCTTTCTGCAATAAAAGTGACGCTAATTAAAATTTATTTCACAACAGGGCCGGTGCAGACCAAAAAATAAATTTAAAAAAAATGAAGGCCCTGTTGTCATAAAATGCTAAAAAACATAATGCCCCGTCAATAATGTTTAAAACAACGTGTGTGCCACTGACATTTAGCATGCACGCTAAAAGAATGTGCCCCATATAGCTAAACTTTACTTTGCTATAAAATGACTGACTAGATTTGCCATTATTTCGAAAATTTAGAAAGTTGATACCATAGATATGTATATTATTTACACTAAAGACTTCGTAAATCATCATTTTTATGAATCTTAGTGTATTTGAATTTCAAATTATCTGTTAAATCGACCAGAAAAGCGGGGAAAATTCAATGCCCCGTCGAGACTGGAGCCAGAAAATATAATTGCCTTGTCTTTACATTAAAAAAAATTGTGCTTGCCCTCGTTGAATTCTTTAAAAAGTGAGAATAATGAATGGAAACGAAGATGAAGTGTCGGAAAAGGAAACCTCATCTTAAGAACAGGCATTAATTTAAGGAATTTTCATCACTGCACAAAACAGCGCAAATCAAAGTTTTGAGTCCAGAAGGGTGTGGCAAAAGGGGTGTGGCAATAGGTTTTGCAAGATGTCTTATGGGCAGAACAAAAGTGTAAATTATGATCACGAACAATGTCAGTATAATTTATAATAAAACTGCGACTATCATTAATTATGCATGAATCTTATCTGTACCAGAACAAAGAGTAGAGATCATGTTTATTATAGAGAAATTAGTCTTCAAAACTTGTCTATGGAGTTAATCTAGTGGATATTCTTATGGTAAGGAGGATATGAAGTGGACTGCCAGCTAATATTTGAAATTTATTATAAAAACATCCAAAACAGTAGTATTTTGAGTATTTCAAACTAAAAGGTGAAATAATTCATCAACACACAATACTTTATTCATCACTGCACATTTTCCATTCATCTCTGCACAAATTGGTCATCACTGCACCTTAAATTATTCCTTGCTTCAGAATGCTGGAAGAAAGTAATAAGCAGTTTGCAAACACCTGGAATGGAATAAATGGCCTATGGACAAGACTGGCAGGCGAAAGTAAATCTGTAAATGATTACATCATAATCAAAAAGGAAGACATGAATGGAATCATAGAAATGGAAAGGGAATATGGAAAGGAAATGGAAATTTATGAAGATAAAGATTAGATATCATTCAGAGTGATCAAAGGAAATGTGATAGTCAAGACAAGATACACAAAACACAGAACGTATGCAATGATATGTGAATTAAATTGGTAAAGTGAACGTGAACGAGCAAACAAAGAAAAAGGAGGAAAGAAGATGACAGACAGAAGCTCCAACAAATATACAAACAGTTAATATAAACAGAAATCAGCTACAATCATCGATCACATACTCACGAACTCCACCAGAAACATTTCACAACATGGCGTCATAGATGTTGGATTATCAGATCATCAATTGATTTACTGCACGAGAAAAATTATCCGTACCAAAACATATGAACACAATCATATTAAAATTCGTGCTATGAAAAAGTACACAATAAAACTTGTTCCTCGAAAAACTAAAACAAATTAGCTATTCGACAATATGAACACTGCATGCTCCCATTTTCTCGGCACAATAACCAAGTCATCGACCAAATAGCCCCAGTAAAAGAGATCAGAATGAAAAAAGTACTCAGGAGTGTGTTGATGACGAAGTGCTGGAGAAGA
This sequence comes from Phacellophora camtschatica, assembly GCA_036873815.1. Taxonomy (NCBI): domain Eukaryota; kingdom Metazoa; phylum Cnidaria; class Scyphozoa; order Semaeostomeae; family Ulmaridae; genus Phacellophora; species Phacellophora camtschatica. The sequence goes on from JAYJMH010008762.1 coordinate 23,523, forward strand.
TAAGTTGAAAGATAACGTCGGAAAACCCAAAGAATTATGGAAACACTTAAAGTCGTTGGGTTTATCTTGTGGAAAAGTTAATACTTCAAAAATATGTCTAAATAAAAACAGCCAGTTATCTTTTGATGATAAAACTAATGCAGAAACTTTCAAAGATTTGTTTTTCAAAATTAGCCTTAAATTAAGTGGACAAACTTCCTTGGCCACCTCGCAATCTACTAAACGTAAAAAACTATTATGAACATCTGAAGATATTCCCAAAACCATTTTCTTTGCATCCCACCTCAATAAAAAATTTTCAACAATCTTGGAAGAAATTAACGCTGCTAAAGGAACAGGAATCGATAACATCGCAGGAAAGTCTCTTAAAGATGATGCGACTCTTCTGGCAAAGACCTTAACAGAATTATGTAATCTATCCATTTCCTTATCGGAATTTCCTCATGGTTGTAAAGAAGCAAAATTGAAACCAATCCTCAAAAGGTATCGAAAAACGAGCCTAAAAATTATAGGCCAATCTCTTTGCTTCCCTTATTTCCAAAATAATAGAGAATGTGATACATAACTAAGTCCAAAAATACTTGGATGAAAGCAAAATACTATATAGTCTCCTATCTGGTTTTCGCATACACCATTCAACAGATTCGTGTTTATCATACTTGAGTGATAGGATTTTTCAAGGCTTCGATAAAAGCATGCTGACAGGGATGATTTCAATAGACCTTCAAAAAGCTTTCGACACAATAGACCACAAAAGTTTCCTGGACAAAATGACCTACATCGGTTTTAGTGATGAGGCCATTTCATGGTTCAAGTCCTATCTCGAAAATAGAAAATTCCTAGTCAGTATAGGAAAACAGTTCGCTAGTCCTGGTAATCTATCATGTGGGGTTCCACAAGGATCAATTCTTGGCCCGCTGATATTTCTGTTATATGTCAAC
>JAYJMH010008773.1:0-24462 GCA_036873815.1 Phacellophora camtschatica
TTCTGTACAGACCCTAGCATTTATCTCATCAGCACATAAACTGTTAAAAATGAATATGTTATTTATAACATAGATAGTTGGAGGTCTTGGCTTGTGGGATTCTTCTTAAGTCAGTACTGGGTTTCTTGGACAATTACCCAAAGCATTTATTTTTATCTGTGCAGCCTCTAAATGATTTTGCTACAGGCTTTGAGCCTATGCAAAAATTGTATAAGTATAAGTAAGTAAGTATAAGAAACACTTCTTGCAGACACTTCTTGCAGACACATTGTTGAAATATGGTCATGTGGCTGTGACCATCCAATCAGAGTGCACTCTTACAATTTCATGGGAACTAGGCTTAAGAAATATTCTCAACATAAGTGGGCCTAAAAAGCATACTGCCTGTTGTGTTTGGATTTAGAGAGTATTTGAAGGTAATATTATTCTCAACTTGCTGGTTATCATTGTTCCATGTTCCAAATGTCAAATAATGTTTTTTTTAAATGTCACAGCATTGAAAGAAAACATAAAAGTATACATGAAAAAATTATAAACCTCCGATAATGTTACATAATTTTATGTAATGTTATGTTTGTTAAGATTTTATGTTGACCAATAACATCACAGATTTTTTATCATATTGTCAAAAATACTGCAAAATGATTATTGGATATTTGCAAAATGTTAAGAAATTAACTGGCAAACGAACTAGACAATTCTCCTATCATAATCATAATGAAGAACCAACCAATATGATTTTCATTGAAGAATATATATGCTTTGCTTCATAGGAACAACATCAGAAATTGCCTTATAAATTGAACTCTAACTGGTTGAATGAACTGATACTTATGATGACCAATGCTTTTAGATTGGTGTTTAGTTATTTAGTTATCTAGAAATGAAAATTTAAATAAAATATGTTTAAATCTACACTCCTATGCATTTCTATTGTTTTTTGTATTTTCACCGGATTATTAAATTTTTTATCTATGATGACTGTCAAAGGTTTTGCTGAATTTTTTTGTCTGTATGAGAGTCTGTATGCTGTTTTTGTGATAAGAGTAGCATAAATGAAGCAATTTGAACAGTTTGTATGAAAATAAAATATATTTTTTTTCACGAGATATACGTGTCATAGTGAGAATTAATGAATAATCGTAAAAGATACTCCATCCATCTATGGTCTAAGAAAAGATAATGAAAACTCAGTTGTCAATCCATCGTAAAAACAGATACGAAAACATTTAGTTTGTTTTGCTTGTTGCTACCTCTATTGCTCTCAATGCAAAGATTGGATGCTTGAAAGACAAAAACGTTGTATTTCAAGGGAAAAAGAGAAAATATTCAGAATTCAGGACAAAAGTGAAATTTAAAAGTCTCATTTAGCCGGAGAAAATCCCACCAAAAATGTTACTTATTTGTAATTATTAAATATTAGCTTTGAACAGAAACGTCAACTGACTGTGGGGCCATCTTTATTTTGCAAACTTGATGTTACCCACGATACTTGTCAATGAACTGTCCGCGGAGTGACCAGGATATCAGCATAACCATTATTTTGTTTTGTCTCGAGCAAAAACGAACCGGGTGGTCTCGAAAATGCCTGAATCCCCATAAAATATTACCTGAGTCACTGACAGGACACAGAACTAAAAAAAAAATTTACGTATCTCTTGCATTTTTGAAGGAAAGCGACTTATATTTACGTTTCTATACACAAATACATAAACCTAACGCATATTACCAAAAGTTAACACGAAGTAATGTTAACTGTTGAAAGACAATTGTTTTGCATGAAGATATTTTCAGGAGTTAGTCCTTTTGGTTTCTTTGATTGCTAGTCCGTTTGGAGCCCTCTATGGGGTTCTTATGTGTATATTGAGTAAGTTCTTTTTACATTTTTCCTGGCCCAGAAGTGTTGCTATGACCACGGGCTACGGTATAGAGGGGGTTTGTACGTTATCTCTCATGTGCCTCATCATGTCACACTGTACTTTTTGCAACATTAGAGGGTCTTAAAGTTGTTTTACAAAGTCTTTGGATCAACAAAAATGTGAAATAGTGTTCTTAAAATTCGTATTCTTAAAATTCAATTAAATGTTTATTTCTTTATCAATATTGCAATGGCAATTTTTACTCACTTGAGTTTATAATTTACATACTGAGGAGGAGGGCAATGTACGTACATTTCTGCACATTACAATAGCGTGTATCCTCCCCCCTCCCCTGAGGAAATTTGTAATGAGATTTGTGATCCCATTGATCCTTTGAAACATGGACATCTAAGTATCTGCTCTGCGAGCAACGAATGTTCAACATATGATTCATGTGAGTAAGTTGCTTCAATACATTAGAAAAGCATTAATCTCATTCACTCAGGAGGGATTTCAGGCAAGGGCCGAAATTCAAATTCCTCATTTTCATTGTTGTCAGGTTCAACTAAACTTCTTGACAATGTTGCTAACTGTTGTGCATGGGTTTGGACAAGATGATTAATTCTTTCGCCATCTTTAGTTTTGAAAGCAAACATTCCTTCCCCTGTATCACATCGCCTAAGAAAAATTATTAAACCACAGATTTAATATATGCATAACCCCAAGCATGTTAACAGCAATAAACATTAACAATCTGTTATGAGCCATTACACTTTTCTTTTTTATGAGAACCATATAATTTTTGCTGAGCTCAATGTTCTTAACTTTCTAAGAATTTGAGGCTGAAATTGCTCTTAAATTGTTCTTATTTTTGCACGGATGATTCTTCTATAATTTTATCCCAATTGATGACGCGACCAGTTTTTCCTGCTTTGCTTCAACAACACACCTGGAGTATTCATATTTAGTATCATTTGTGTTTGTATAGTTGAAGTAATTTGTATAATAATAATTAACAATCACCGAAAATGATTTCATAATACCTACTAAATTCAGTGTTGAATTTTTTGAAAAAGTTGGATCTCAGGCTGAGCATGTTCTTAATTTGTTCTTATTTTGTTTACAATTCGATTCCAATGTTCTTATAAAGTGTGTTCTTATAAAAAAAGAGTGTACTATTGGGGGATAGTCAATTTTTATGATTGGGGCCAGTGGGGTTGGAAAAACAAGAGGGGGTTGGAAAACTATTGACAACTAAATCAACTGGGGAGTTGGAATAAAGGGGGCTAAAAAACTATTGACTCAAATGACAGTTTCAGTGTTCAACTATTCAATTCTTTGCCATGATTATTATATTATTCTGTTACCGTATTTGCTCATAGTGATATTTGTTACTGGAAAATATAGAATGCAGTAAATAGGAGGGTTGGAGTTTTTGCAAAAGAGAGCACCTATCCTTCTTACTTCTGAAATAATGAAAATACAACTGACCTGCCAGCTTCAAAAGTAAATGTTGCAGCATCAAATCCAAATCTTCGAAGTGATCTTATTGGCCAAGATACTAAATTATCATTTGAATCGTTGATTTGAAAGACTTTAATTTCATCCAACGTAACCTCCAAATTACAGTCACCAGATATGTTTAACTTTGCTGAGGGTTGCAGAAAAGCCACAAATGTTTCTATGGGGCAAGACATTACATTATGTTTTATTGTAAATTGTATTGTACACACCAACTCTGTATCTATTTGGATATGGGTTTTTTGCTGGATGTGTATGCTTACTTGAGTACCCCACCATTACATTACAATTATTACATACTATACCATTATTACATTATGATTTTGTTATCATTCAAGGATATGGATGGAATTTTCAAAACTATTTTCTTGGTAAAGTATAAAATTTTTGAAGTAAAATGTAAGTTCTAAAATTGTAAATAAGACTTGCCTAAAAGTACAATAAAATAATAACAAAAATTTACCCTTTTCAACTAAAAGTTTATCATCATTGCATTTCTCTTCAATATCAGGTTTTTGTTGTTGATGCTCATTTTCATCTTCCAATGTCTCTTTAAATTCTTTTCCAATGACAGCCCCAAAACAAACCAAATTAAACTGCTCAAACCATTCTTTAGTTTCAATCTCAGAAGTAAAAATAAACTTTTTGGAACTTTCATCTTTGAATAGCAAAATAATACCATGATTTCCATCTGAAACTGGCATCAGTTTAATGTCCATTATATTTTCTAGAGATATTGTTTCATAATGTCTCTTGTTTTTTTCATTTTTGAACAGTGTAATTTTCTTCTCAGCATAAATTTCTGAATCTTTAAGAACAATCCATTTCCTTTTCCATTTCTACAATTTCAAAACATTCAAAATAAGTCAGTAGTTTTTTCTCTTTGTAATCTAAAAAAGGAGCTGGGAACATTTTAGGGAATACATAGAATCACAAGTAAAGTAGTCATGATAAAATAAGAAATAAATGCTTTCATTTCAGACATGCCTCTCCAGCCTATTTAAAATGCCCGTCTTGTTCGTGCTTCAATCTGCTTCGATGACGTCATAAAACCACACACAAATTGCATCGAACGTTTCACAATAAATAAGAATATATAATATATATTTCATGCTTTGACAGGAAAATTGAGAAGGCCCTTACTTTCACGTGTAATGTTCTGTAATGAAATTAAACTATTTGATTTAGCTAACTGGAATATTGTCTGAATGAATTGATTTTGATGTATGATGCGGCACGATGTTGGCATGTGGCCTAATCTAATTAATAAATTAAAAAAATAACAATACGAATACAAGACTTGCTCTTCGCTTCCCCTCTCCTCCTGTTGTTTGTTACTTCTGAATGATAAAAACGATGGCAAAAAAATTTCACAAAAATATGCATTACCGTAAATATGCTATGAGATTCTACTTTTCCATACCCTTGCTTCGAGTTCATCTTTGAAAATACAATCTTTCTGTTTCGACACAAAATTAAATTATTTATTTATTTCAAAAACTCAAATATCTTTGTTTGGTTGTTGTTGTCGTTGTATTTCTTTTTGTTTTTGTTGCATGTTGTTGCTGTTGTAAACCTGTTGACATGTTGATTTTTACGAAAAGTGTCTTTTATTTGTATTTGATAAAACTAAAAAATCTAAAGGTTATTATTTTATTTTATTCACTTAAAGGGATCCATTAAGTTTGTACGCACGAACTTGAAATTGACTAATTTTTTAGCACCTCCCTTGTATGCAGGCCCGTAGGAAGCATTTAACGATCGGGGGGCTAATTCGCCGAAGGCAAAAAGTAACGGTCCTAGCCCAGACTGCAGCGTGTGCAAAGGGCACATCCAATAATGAAAAGTAAAATACGTATTGCCTACCTCTGAGAGCAGCCGGGGGGGGGGTTCAGGGAGGGGGCGAAGCCCCTGAATTTTTTTTTTAGCTACGCCCTTTACTTTGGCTATAAACGTCACCCTTTATTTAACTTGACATTTTGTATCTCATACCATTAGATTTTATAGTCATTGACCTGCCTTTGACAGCCAAGAAATTTTCTTCAGATTATATATTTGGTTTGTGCTGGCGCGCACTTCCTTGCGCACTTGGGTGGACTTCTTGTCCTTGTGGCACACCCGCACCCACGAAATTTTTGCTCTGGCGCACCCGAGATCTCGTTTAAAAGGTGCACACTATGCAGGCGTTGATGGTGAAGGGAGTCCAAGGGCTTGCCCCTTAAAATCCCGCTGCGCCACGCCGTCGCCCTTCACTCTCCCAGTAATGCCCTTTCTATTGAAAAATATTACCAAGAGATTACTCTGTATTTCTCTCAATTTCTATCTACCGGGTGTCCCAAAAAAGGTAATAGATTTGATCAAGGTTAACTCAATCAATACCTATATAAATGTTAATTTTTAAAATTCAAATTTGCCTCCTACTCAAAACCAGAGGTTCCAATTTTGGTCTAGGCTCTTAAAGGATTGTTAGGTATGATTTTCTGATTCACGGCGGTGTTTCTGACAACATAGTTTGTTTTTTAAAGCACTTCCGAGCAATGATTCCAAAAAGAATCTTCATAATATGTTGTCCATGAAAAAACTTTTTGAAAACAAAAATTGCTGTTTCATTTTGGTAGAAATGATTTTTGGTAAAAATGCTGAAAAAAGAGAATGCACTTCATAGTGGCTGCACCCTTAAATAACTGTTAAATTTTCATTTTTCAGATTTCAGAAGTGTGTTTACAAGCACCGTTAGATTAATTTCGTAAAACGCTATGGTTTTGGAGACCAAAGACGCAGTTTAGACGAAAATCTAAACCTCTGGTTTTGGGTTGGAAGCAAATTTAAATTTTCAGAATTAATATCTTGACTCTCGATGCACCAATAATATCAAACTAGGTATCAACTTTTAAGTTAACTACCCAGAAATATTTTATAAATTGTTTCGAATACATTTGAGTTAAACTCGCAGAGTGAACCTTGATCAAAGCTTTTACCTTTTATTGGGACACATGGTATACAATTTTAAAAATACAAAAAAGAACAAAATATATTGTCACAAGAGTAATAATATTTGTATGCTTTAGAAATTAGTTCTTATGTTTGGGTTTCTTTGCTTTCAAAACTCAATTTGGTTTTTAAATTAGATGCCATAAAATTTCCAAAGATGACTATTACCAAATAGATCTTTTGAGAAAATTTAACGTTTTATGTGATATTTAAGAATTCGGTTTATGTTTTCACAGTGAACTGATCCAAAGTAACTTTTAAAAGCTTCTTATACCAGGCTTGTAAACTATTCCGTCAGGTACCCGGGGTAGAGAACTATCAAAATTCAATAAAATTTCCAGAAATTCTCGATCGCCAGCAAACAAACATCGAGAAGCTCTGCAATTATGCATCAGCCTTGATGCAGCAGTTAATAGGCAGAGGACAAACCGCCAGGGAAACTACGGCACATCATATAGCCATATACTACCAGAGTACATAGACTATATAATGGCATCTTCTTCCAAAGTTTTTCTTGACACAACATTTCAAGCAATTCCAGGAAATGATTCGACCAACCACGAATCAGATGTTTGAGAAAGAAAACGTATTTTTCAGAATACCGGGCAAAAAGACTACACGTTTCCAAAGCTACTGTGGAGGAGCCTCAGCTTTTATTCTTTTGCATCTACTTGAGGGTTATATAGAAGAGGCTTCAACACAAAGTTTCATTGAGTTAAATAAATTGACTCAATGATAATTGAGTTACATGGTTACATAAAGTAAAAATTTCGTGTTTCTGCAAACCAGGTGTTTTGATATTGACCGTAAACGTCAAAACCATGTGACAAGGTCAATATTAGTATGTCATATTCGATATTCTAAATCAACCATAGCAAATAAAATTATATTTACTCACAATAACCAAAATTTCAAAATAACTGCTTTGGATCCATGTCATATATGTTCATAAGATATCCTCGCTCCTTGACCTTGCCAGACAAAGCTTTTCTCTTGTTTTCATGGTATCATTGCCCTCAACCAGCAATTGAATTTTAACATGCTCTTGTGTTGTGTGTTGCCATTCATTGATGGTATTGATGTGTTACCATTCTATGAAAAACAATTTTAGCAATAAACTGGAAAGGCCAACCGTGAAGATTTCTGTTGGCTTGAAAAATAGTTATAGGTCGATTTTTAATTTCTATCGATTCAAATTGCCACATCGTTTTCATTTTTATTGGCCTTATGTCTCAAGTTCGGAGTCACTAACCAGTGGAAGTGAGTAATATCGGGTATCCCAGAAAAAAGGCTACACGTTTGTAAAACTAGCATGATTTAATTCGCGTCGCCAAGAAGATAATCTTTGCATCACCGAAAATTCGCATTGCAAAAGGAAAAGTTCGAATCGCAGATTTTATTCAGCTTTGAGAACTGAAACTAAAACTAAAAATAGAAATGATAAACGAATTCTCACAAAATAATGAATAATTCACCACTGTCTTGAAATAGATAAAGGTCGACATACAAAACCACCCACAACGAGAGAAAACAAGTTTTGGAAAACATTCCCTGCCTCGTAGAAGATGAAACACCTTTTATGTCAGTCAAGCTCCTGCGACAATGAAAGAAACAATCTAGTTAATGAAATAAAAAGTTTTACCCAAACTTTTTTAAAATATCAACAAATTATCAAAAACGTATTTCTTTATTTACAAATGAAGACGAAATATTCGATATATTTTTCTCCAAATTTCTATGTACCATTAACAAAGGACGCCAATAACACATAACATAACAATATAGTCATATGATAAAGAAATAACAAATGTACATCTCCATATCACTCACTGACTATTGCTATCTATGTTTAATTATATAAACCTTATTGTAGCAAATTTATTCTTCAGTTTTATATCATACTAGTTTATAATATATTCACTTTATGTTATATTGTTAAATAATATTCGTTTAGATTATTTGTTATACCCTTTATCAGATGATATTGTGTCGAATTATTTAAAAAGAACAGCGCAATTTTTCTAAATCTTGTAGACCATTAAATTTTAGTAAAAGCAAATGAGTAAGAGCATTTCAATATCAGTATAACAATGGATAAGTCTTGATATAAAGTTGGGAGCGGCATAATGGCCCCTGCATCATGAATTCTGCTCCGACCATGCCTCTGACGCAATGAATTTTGGGAAAAACATTTTAATCTACCTGTTTTCAAGCATGCGCAGTTGCTAAAATGACAACATAGCTTCCATCAGTTCTTTTTCACGTTGCTCTTTGTCTTCACAAGACGGCTTTGGACTTAGAAATTTTCACCGCTTCGACACTTAGTCTCTGACGGGAAATTTATGAAGAATACCAAAATTTTAGTAGAAGAATGAATGGTGAACCTGAAACCAGACATGAGCGTAAAGAAATGGTAAATATAACGTGATTATCAACATACATTTTCCTTGTTTTTGGCAACTTCTAGGCCATTTGCAACTCCGTTTTCGTACGTTTTTGGCTTTCCCTGCAGACTGTTTTTTTGACATCTTCGAAAAAGGTCATCGTTGGGTTGATTGTTTTTATTTTCTGACAGCATGTACCGGTGACTTGTGTGATGACGGGATCTAATAAATTGAAATACGCTTTGCTTTCCATTGATAGTTGCAGAAATTTTTTAAGGAAGCTGAATGAAATTGAAGGGAAAGGGAAACGTTTTGATTTCTTCTTCGTTTGGGGAAGAATTTTTATTTTCTGACCTGGTTGGATTTTTGCCGCATTTAATTTTTTTGAAGTAAGTTTCAAGCTTGATCAAATCAATGGCATGTGTGGTTAAAAAATTTTAAATGGTTTTTTTACTTTCAATACAAATAATAGCACGGCAATTACTGAATGAGAGAGGAGAAAAATATTTTTTAATAGTAGGAAAGAAAAGGATGCAAGGCTTCCTCACCTCACCAGACTTTCGGTTTTAAAGTAGACTAGATAAAGATAATAGAAATAAGCTAGCTTGCTTTTTAGCGTTTAGAATTTTTTTCTACAATGACAGAATATTTTTTAAATTTTAATTTCTCTATATTTCTGAGAAGTTATATCTATATTTTGAAAACTTTGAAAAAATTTATCAATTCAAATAAAATTTTGTGCAAAATTTTATGAAAGATATATGCAGAAATTTCCTTGCACAAGATAAATGAAAATTGTCTTAAATTTTCTTAAATTACAGAATCTATGTATATGAGTTATGTACCAGTATATATAAGTTACATTTTATAGAGCATCTCAAATTACACAGATACAAATGTTATACATGTGATGTGTGTAATAGTGCAGAAGCCGATAATATATTATATTTTTGGGTATGAAAAAGTTTTCATAAAAAATATAATTTTGGCTCTAAAAATTTCAAATCATATTTTGCGTGTGTAAAATATTAAGAAATAGCATAAAAATATTAATTTTAAAATGTTATCGGCAGCAAAATTGTATCATAACATGGCCATAATTACATTTTTGGGTTTTCATTTTTTGTTCCATTACATATATTTTTAGGTCAGCTCTAGATTTCCTTGAACACACCCCCTTACCCAAGTTAGATGGTAACTGCCCCCCTCTGAGGGCAGTAAGAATAAACAATAAAATAAATGAAATTATGAAAATAAGAGGATTGAGAGTAATACCAACCTTAGCAACACTCTTTCTGCTATAGCCACTCCACATACCAAATCCCCAAGGGTGAATAGGGTCTGCAGGGATAAAATGGGTCTGCAGGGAAAATATGGGTCTGCAGGGATAAGATGGGTCTGCAGGGATAAAATGTGTCTGCAAGGATAAGATGGGTATGCAGGGATAAAATGGGTCTGCAGGGATAAAATGGGTCTGCAAGGATAAGATGGGTATGCAGGGATAAAATGGGTCTGCAGGGATAAGATGGGTCTGCAGGGATAAGATGGATCTGTAGGGATAAGATGGATCTGCAGGGATAAGATGGGCCTGCAGGGATAAAATGGGCCTGCAATGATAAAATGGGTCTGCAAGGATAAGATGGGTCTGCAGGGATAAGATGCGTCTGCAGGGATAAGATGCGTCTGCAGTGATAAGATTGGTAGTGTAAAAAAATTAAAATGGCATATTGTTGACTGGCAAATCAACATCCACAATATCAAACTGGTTAGGCCCATTGATTTTACCTTGAGAACATTTTTAAATCAGGGTTGGTGACAATCATTAACATTGCATGTGCATTACCCATCTTACCCAAGCCTACTTATCTTATCAATGAAAACCTATACAGCAAATAAATTATCAGCCAGATTCCCATGTGAGGACATTTCGGAGCAAGTCCATGAGGCTGAAAGCTTAATTCTTTATACCCCAGTGGCACTGGGTATATTGTCTCTATTTGACAAACTTGTAAAATTATGTACTTTATTTTTGTAGCCAAGTAGTACCAATGGAGTCAAGCGAAAGGAACTTGGTGGAGGGGAAAAGGTATTTCCTTTTTTTTACCAGACAAATTTAGTTTTATATAATAGTTTTCACATTTCAGGTTCAGACCTTTTTGTAAAATATGTGCGATGGCACATGCATGTGCTGGTACACTTGCAAAATCAACTGCCAGTGCATTTTATCATATGGGCAACACTGTCATTTGGTTGTTTTTTATGTTTTCATTTTTATTTCACTTAACACTTTCATATTTATTCACTCATTGAGTGGTCTTTTAAAGTGAACCTTGTTATCCTGATCTTGTTAATGATTACTTTGAACCTGAACCTGAAGTGAACCTTGTTAATGATTACTTTGAACCTGAACCTGAATTGAACCTTGTTAATGATTACTTTGAACCTGAACCTGAAGTGAACCTTGTTAATGATTACTTTGAACCTGAACCTGGAGTGAACCTTGTTAATGATTACTTTGAACCTGAACCTGAAGTGAACCTTGTTAATGATTACTTTGAACCTGAACCTGAAGTGAACCTTGTTAATGATTACTTTGACATGTGTTTTGTGGAGATTCCAAAGAAAGAGGGAAAACATTTAAAGGATTTTGTTTTAAAATGCCAGAAGATGAAGAAATAAAATAGAAGTTTTATGGAAATACTGTGCAGTCATCTGATCCTGATCATGAACCTGTTGTTCCATCTGGTCCCCAGATTCCATTGGAAGTGATGCAAAGGCAATACATTTTTTTAGCTATATTTTACCAATGAACCTTTCTTCAGATAGTTGAGTGGACAAAAGTACATGCCATGCGATGTCTGAGGTGAATTGGTGCCAGAGTGGATAATTTGAGTGTCTTTACGGATGAGAATCTCTAATGGAAATTCCAAATCCAGGAACTGTGCAAGAAGTTATCCAGAACATCTGGGATTTTTTGTAGAATTAGCACCAAATGCCAAAGAATGTACTGTTTTCCCTTGAATGGCCTAATTGTATGGGGGCTGCTAACTTGCAATGCAACATGCTTAATTAACTTCCACTATATCATCTTCAGAAAAATATTTAAGATGTTTAAATTTTGAACCTTTTCTTGCTTGCTCATTCAAGTCCTATTTTTAAGTGTTCAATCTGGTTTGTGTTAATGTATTTAGTTGTTTGGTTTGAATTGTATTGTATTTGAAAATTTTGGATGCAAATTGAAATTGGTCATGCTATCCTTCAAGGAAGAACCTGCAATGGAGTTGATTCGTGATGTACGCACTAGTCAGAAAAGTCGTGGAACAAAGAGGCGATCTGATGCAGATGAGCAGATGGAAAGCAGACTGATAAATGTTGGACACCATTTCCCAACCAAAGGAAAGGGTAAAGACCATACCTGTATTGTCTGCAGGGAAAAGAGAAAGCAATGGCTAAAAGCACACCCAGAAAAAAATCAAAAGGACTGCCCAATTGCATTGTCAAAAACAGTCTTCTGCTGTACTGGTTGCATGCCAGAAAAGTCTGTTTATTTGTGTATAAAAAAAGAAAACAATTGTTTTCAAGATTATCATTGCAAAATGGAATATTGGAGATAAAAAGGAACTCTGAAATGAAAGACAATGTGTGAATTTTTCTTAAACGATGTGTGAATAATTTTTATTGTTAGATATAATATGAGTTTGAAAATGCCATTTTTGAATTCTTCATTCATTTTCCTTTCAGGACACCTTGTTTGGGAATGACTAAAATTACTCCTTCTTTGTTAAAAATTAAAGAAAAATAAATTATTTTTTTTTTGATTTGCACTGCGAGGAAATATTTTGCCAGGGAATTAAGTTAACACAGGCTACTTCTGCATGGTTTATAGGGGAAAGGGGGAAGGGTTGACCAAAGATGACACATCTTAAGATTTAATAAACATGTTGATGGCCCAATCTCCTTTTCAAGAAAGGCAATTGAGTGTTTCCCAGAGGTTTGAGGTTTGAACACACTTGAACTTTAAAAACCCATCTTGAGCTTCATAAGAAGAAAGTACCAAAACATGTCAGCACGGCTGTAAATTTTGTTTTCACGATTTTGGTACAAAGAAGTTTCAAAATTTTGGTTCATAGAACAATGTACAGGGTGGACCAAAAAATGTTCTGCCGTTTGCTGATTTTGCAAATTCTGTTTGGTACATGGCCGTAAAAATAACACAAGAAAATTTCCAGAAGGTTAACTTAGATCAACCTTCTGAAACAATTCTTAGGCGTTGCGCAGTGTGTAGCACTCTTGCCTCTCGCTTGAGCAACCAGGGTTCGAATCCCAGCTGCATCTCCCAAAGTTAACTCAGCTTTCCATCCATCCGAGGTCAGTAAGATGAGCACCAGCATTTTAAACCGTGTGTGTGCCCCCTGCTTGAAACAAGTCATCTCGACTTTTGCAAGCTAGGCATGTGAAATACGATCGCTCACTCACTCAGCCACCCAAATAATGAAAGTAAAAATAAATTGTTTCTTCAGATTTTAGATTTTGAAATAAATTGTAAACATTTCCGGAAGGTCCATTCCGTGAATTAAATGCTGCCACAACATGAAATCAATCATACAGATGTGACGAATCAAACAATAACAAACAGAATTTTCAGGATATTCCAGCAAACATTTTTTGGTCCACCCGGCCGGTAGATTTTAGTGATTTTGGTAAAAAGAATTGTTATTTATTTTTACAATTTTCACGTCTTTGTGTAGATTTTATACCTGCCAGTGCGATCACACTCGCAAATGATGTTGCAAGTGCGATTGACAGCACATATTCTAATTTTCTTATGAAAAGGTCTGCAGGTTTATATGATTGATTCTTCAGAATTAACAATAGAGTTTGTAATAATACTACGTTTTGTAATATTATTCACAAATGCTTTTCGTTCAGTTGAGCATAGAACAGATTAGGATTTAAAAAAATGTTTTTACTGTATTGATAAACCCAAGTACTTTTTTTTTGTAGAATTCTCATCATTCCAGGAAAACCCACAATGATAGGGGTAAGTATTTTTTTTCCATTTTCAATGACAAACAATTTTTCATAATTTTCTCCAAAACATGACATATCTCTACCCTTGATATTAACTCCCAATACAAAGTTATCTCTGATTGCACCGACTATGCAAATGCACTAATTAGAGAATTTCCGAAAAATGAAATATTTGCAAAACACCTCCTTGCAACTCAACTTCAGCAACCTGGTAATCTCCTGAGTGAAAATCTTAATGCATTAAAACTCCTTCTAAAGTTTGTCAGTTTAAATCTGTAATTGCTGCAGTATATCAACATGAAATGGTAAGGGATGCTTTCATAAATATTCTCTAATCACAGTCTATTAGGCAGAGACTACTCAAGAACATTACTTAAGATCTTGATATGGCTTATATCCTCAAGCTAGGTCTCTCGAAAGTTCACACACAAATTCCGATACTTACAATGTGCCTGCCAGTGCCTCTGGATTCTTTGAATGTAGAAAATCCCATTACTGGTTTTAGTTTTGGTGTTATCTTATTTAAAATAGTTCTGTCGTTTGACTGTCTGTCGATAAGAAAATTGTAATCAGTTTGAAGCTTTTCAACTTGTTCTGCATGCATTTTATATATATGCAGTTTAATGGAATTTTTTTTTATGAATTATAGCTTTTTCATAGACTGTAGGGAGTTAGGGTTTTAGGAAATTTTTGTATCAGAATTTGTAAATGCGAAATTGTTTTAACTTGTTTGTTCTATCATTAGGTCGTTTTTTGGCAGTTTTGTTTCCCCAATATGAATAAACTTTTGTATCTTTTATATTTGAGTAGTTGTTGAAAAATAATGGTGTTGAAATTGTAGGTGTTCCTTCAAAGAAAATAAAAGTAGATGATCAATATTCAAAGTCATTATCCATGGTAAGTAAATATCCAAATGGTAAGTAAAATTTATAAAGATTGCAATAGGACTATTTTTATCATGAGACATTGCTTACGTACTATAATGGGATTTTTTCTTTAATCAAATGCAAGGTATCTGAATGAAAATATACCTGCTAATGTTGCCATTTTTACCTTTTTTATGTAATTGTTCATTGTGTCACAGCTGTGAATGGGAAAGGATGTATAGATTTAGGTGAACAGTAGTGGAAAAGGATGCATAACATTTTCAGCATAAAGCAGCAGTAAGCTATTGAAAATGTAAAAATGTTTGGAAAAAGTATTTAAAATGTTTGCACACATTTTACCACGTTATGCCTTAATTCAATGTTTTATGGCTTAATTGGATGTTAAGTTCACTTGAAATGAAATTTGAACTTTTTTTGCAGGAGCTGTTTGGAGATGGGTAAGATTCTTAGACTCCTAAATATTACACTAACTGTATTGGCAAATCTTCCAAAGGAAAAGGGCTACATATATTTTCCCAATTTTCTTTCAAATTTAGCTAAAGACTATTCTAGAAAAAATATTTTGGCAATAAGTATTATCAAAACGACTTTCGGTCGTTTTTTGGAGGGATTGAAAAACTTTTGAAAAATTATAGTTGCTGACAAAACTTTGAGTTTGATCATCCGAAATTTCTTGATATTAACGCATCATCAGAATGATCGAAAACAGGCAAGGGAAGTTTGTTTTGAAAGGGGAATTGTTTTATATGATTTACTTTACGTTTGGATTTTTTTTTATCTTAGCTTTATTCATATTTTTGATAGGACTGTGAAAGTAAAGAAAGAGCGCACAAATGAATCAAAACAAAATCACGTTCACAAGACTGCATTAAACTCGGCAAGTGCATTGAATTCAGCCAACCCTACTCCTAAAGTCAAAGATGTGCCAAAAGTAAAAATGGAACATACATCTCCTGTGAAGAAACCAGTAAGTTTTAAATATTGTAAATTAGAAAATTATAGTATAGCATAACTCGAAATTATCGTTTTGAAAAGTATAGCTCGAAATTATGGTTTTCAAGTCGAAATTACGTCATCGTTCTTCAAGGCTACCTAAATAACGGCAGCTACCAAAATAACAGAAGCTTCTAAAACTAATTTGGTCTTTCTCACAAAGCAGGAAAAGAATTTTTTGAAGTTCATAACGAAATCAATTTTGGTGATTTATTTCGTCAGAACGTTTTTTTGGTCATTTGGTATCTTGTTTATAGGTGTTTTGTTGTTTTTTAACTGTTGATTGAAATGAAATTTAAAATATGACAAATTAACTACAACTTTTTAGGTAGCAAAGGTAAAATCAGAAGAAAATGATGATGATGATGTTCCACTGGTAAGCAAAACGTTTTTAGAAAATCAAATAGCATAGTAAGTTGTTGTAAGGGAGAAGGAATATTATTTTCTTAGCGAAAATATTTTTGTTTTTTTTTATATATCCACTCTAAAAATGTACATGACTAACACGGTTTACAAATAACGATACCACAGGGAGCATGTCAATACATGGCAACCCTGTGGCCTTAGGTTAATCTACACGACCAGATCCATACACATCTGAACAAAGGAAAAATATGGTTCCTATAGAAGTGCAGGTTATGATCGTGTAGACCAACCTTTACAATAAACAGTTAACAAGTTACAAAGTGATAAGTTTACAAATAAAATGAAATTTCAAAGAATATTTATACATTTCAAGGTAATAAAACATTCGGTGATTGTTCACATCGGGTGGGATAGGAAAACGATTGAAAGCGCTCTGTAGTATGTATATATTTCAAAGTAGCTTTAAGAACGTTTGTATTTGACACGAATGATAGTTTTTCATGGCCATACATAATAATTTCAAGGAGTACTGTTAGAAAGATTTGTTACATCATTCGGTTGTAATATTGCATTTATGCTGTCGAGATGACTGCGTCTTTGATAATTAAATGCAAGGCAGTGCAGAAAGAAATGTTCCGTATCTTCTATCCCATCATTTACGGGCACATTGGATTTATGGTATCATTGAAATTGTGTCTGAACTTGTGTAAATTTAGTGTACTGAGTCCAACACGGACTTGGGTTAAAAACGCCAAGCTCTTTGGATCATGTATTCCGTATACTGGCTTTTGAGGAGGGCGGATAAGTGATGTTAATGTTCTAAATGTTAAATATTATAGATATGATAAAATTAAAATCAAGTCAAAATAAAAATATGAAATACATAATATGTTTAAAATCGCGAACCCCTAAACTAGAGTGGCAGGGATAACATTAAAAGATCGAAAGACCTTGTTTCCATAATGGTCCCCTTGAAAGTTTGTGGTTAAAAAATTAAAAAAATAAATAAAAAGATAAAAAATCTTCATCTTTAGTTTAAAATAAAAAGATCAAAAAAAATATAAATACGATAATATATGATTATATTTTGAGATCATTAAATGTAGCTTCACATTTCGTCAGAGTTTTTAGTTCTATTTATATCCAAGATCCAGAACGTGCGAATTAGATTTTTTACGTATTTCATGGAGAAAAAGTTTTTTTTTTTGATTTTTAAACATGGTGCACGCCTTTATTTTCAAACAGTTTCTATCATTTGAGCTTTCAACTCTTATTAGCATTTAAATTTTTTTCCGATAGATCAAGATGAAAAGCAATCTATGTCGTTGGCCACAAGAGAAAAACCCAGAGAGATAAATGATAATTTTCTTCCCACTGGAAATGAAATTGACACTCATAAAATTACCTCAACTAAGAAAATTGAATATAGGTGCGTAATTGTTTTAGAATCTTACCGTTGGGATTTACATATTCTTTAATATTTTTATCATATAGCATTTGAAAACATGACTCCTCGGACTGGCAACGGAGCATTTTGGCTGGTTCTTGATCGGTTCGTAAAAGCCGTATTTTCGAAGCCTTGTTTGACCGGCGGTGCATTAGAAACCATTGTGAAGGGAAGCGATTCTTTGTGTGGGTCTAGGTCACAAAAATTGATATTACTTACGATTGCTCGATCTATTCTGGAAAGCATTCGGACCTTAGCTGCTGTCCGAATAATTTCCAAATTGACCTCGTAATCGTCAAATAGCCTCATAATATGTAGGATTCCTTAAATATGAGTGCAATTTGTTATTCTAAGTTGAATGCAATCAAGTTAATTAGAAAATAACTTTAACTATAATTTTTTGCAGTAACAAAAAGGCATCATCAATACCCGATGGATACTTTGTTGAAGATTGTGCAATAGCTGCGATTGATTTTAGTAAAAACCAATTAACTGTTGTTCCCACCAGGTATAAAGTTGTAATTTTATGGTTCTCGCAGTTTAATATTAAAGACCTTGAGCCGCTATGACGGCAACGTCAGATGAAATG
The DNA here is from genome assembly GCA_036873815.1 of Phacellophora camtschatica. Lineage (NCBI taxonomy): Eukaryota > Metazoa > Cnidaria > Scyphozoa > Semaeostomeae > Ulmaridae > Phacellophora > Phacellophora camtschatica. Next base: position 18,069 of record JAYJMH010008773.1, read on the forward strand.
TCATGTTTAGTCGCCAAAATAAAGCTCATTTCCCATTTGCTTGAATAGCCATTTTTCTTACTTTTTCCATATCAACAAGGTTTCAGAATTCGGGAAGTGGCAACACCTGTAATGCAAACTAGTTGTACTGGGAACGGCCATTACGTTGCTTTGAAAACTGAAATCATACAGTTGTGGCGATGTCCATTCTGAAGGACAACTTCAGGATCTCCTTCGGGATTTGTTTGCACGCTTTTAATTTAACATTTGGAAATTAACCATCCAGGATACGACGTTCTCGTTGACACTGCCGTCACCGCTCGTTAAGGTCTCCAATGTAATGAACAGGGGAAGTTTTGTAAACATGTCAATGCCATTTGCGATTTGAATGAATAGACTTCATACTCTGTGAGCATTCAATCCAATTAAAATAAAGAAAAACAGTAAAACTTTACGATTTCGTTTGTTATGATTTTATTGGCTGCGTTGAAGGTGTGAAATTGCATGGTCATGTATGAAACCCCACCCGTGTTTTACAAAATTCCCTCCTTTTATTGCAATGGTGCTTATATTTTTAATAATATATTTTTGAGCTGAAATATTTTTAATTAACTTTTTTGCATTTAAAAAATTTTATCTTTATCTTTCCTATCATTCAGGATAGTTTCTTACTCAGCAAAACTGATTGACTTGGATTTAAGCTCAAATAAATTGACTACAATCCCAGTTGAACTTGCTGCTTTAGAAAGATTGACTTACTTGAATATTGGGCAAGTAGAACTAGTTTATTCGCAAATCTAGTTTTTTTTATTGTTTTGTTATTTTGTAAGTAGAACTAGGCTCACGAAGCTTTGCGTTTGATAGTTTATATAGTTTTGTTATATCACTTAAAAAGACTCTTTATGTTTGTTGCTTCCATCCGTGTACTGTTCTCTTCTTTTTACTAATATGAAGATATTTACTTTTTTTCTCATTGTTTGGATATTTGATAATACGTATTGTCAAAATAGAATATTTTTTGTTACTGAGGCCTTAATGGTCCTTAACCCTTTCACGCCCGGATTTAACTCTGTTAAGCAGCCAAATCCCATGCAAATTTTATTTTGCAGGGGGTAGCACATGTAAACAAACTTAATTGATGTGATAAACATACGTTGAAATATCTTAAATTAATTTAAAGTTCTACCCGCTTTTACCTTCTGAAAATATGACCTTTTACGCTGTTTGTCAATGGGCCATATAAAAGGGCTAAGCATTGTCTTTTAATATGTACTTATTTTGGTATAGGAATGAAAAGCTAACCTTTTTGGGCTAACTGTCGCTTTCCTTTCTGTGGCTGAAATCACAGTACTGTTTTGTGGTCACACGACAATTTCTTTCCGTTATTATTGGTTTTGCAATAAAATCAATCGCATCACAGTTCACAGTAGTATCATTGCTGTCCGTTGCTGTCCTTTATGTGGCTGCTATCACAGTACTGTTTCGTGGTCACATGACAATTTCTTTCCGTTGATTGGTTTTGCAATGGAATCAATCGGATCACAGTTAACGGTGGTAACATGAAAGGACCAGTGCTTTAGTTGGAAAGCCATAAAGCTCTTGTCAAACGAATTGAGGATTTTGCAGAGCAACGACCAATATGCATGCTTAATGAAAAAGTCAGTTTGACCACTTTTTCAATCGTGTTGGACGTTGCTCAATGAAGTTTCATAGTGTGTAAAGAACTAGACAATGATAGTTCGATTATTCCGGACACTGTAAGAGCATTCAAAAGGGTTGTGAAATGTTCAACGAAATGTTCAGTTTGCTTGCCCGCCTTAAATTGAGCAACGCTCAACACTAGGGGAATGCGGCTTCAAACATGACAATGCGATTTGCCACTGTAAAGAATATATTTCACACTTTAAACGCAGCCAAGCAAATCGTAATACGAAATCATAAAATTTTGTTTTTTTGTTTATTTTGATTTGATTGAATGCACTCAAAGTCGGAGTGTGAAATCTATTCTTTCAACCCGCAAATCGCAAATCGCATATTTTTGAAACCGCAATCTTTTGTTTAAGAAGTTCTCCCTTGTTATAATTTACAGTATTTTTATATTCACTGCTGCTTCTCTCATAGAAATAACGCAATATCAGATCTTCCCGTTGAGTGTCGTTCATGGAAAAAACTTGCACAAATCACCTTATCTTCAAACAGGTTAGTGATTAAAAAAGACATCATTCCATAGGTGGCGGGGGTACTTCAATGTGACAATGATTAGACCTGCATTTGAACTTCGACAAAAGGACCCATTTATAAGAATATCAGGATTCCGTAAGAAATTTTTGAAATTGCCTACCCATTTATCAAAATTAAGACAACAAGAGACCCACAATTCGGAGATTTCAGATGAAATAGTCCACCCCTACGAGCGTCACGTCTGGTATGACTTCACAATAAAGCACCTGCCCCCTACCTGCCCCCCAGGCCATTTACGCCTTAAGACAAATTTCCTTTCATTTGCATTTTTAAGAACCTTGCCAACCTGATCAAGAAGTTAGTAGATTCGTTTACTGAACTGCAGTTCTAGATAACATTGATTTACTGATTAATATTTGTTCTTAAATTTCTTAAATATAAGCAGCCTGTATGAACAACAGTTTGCCGTATTTTGCTTCTCATAGCTCTTGAGATAAACCTCTAAACATTTGCATTTTTAAGAGCCTTGCCAAGCTGATTAAGAAATTTATAGATTCTTTAATATGCGGGTTTTTACTGTGCTGTGTTTCTAGATTGCATTTATTAAGACTCTGTAATGTTTTCAATCATTACTTTTTCCTCTGTATCATGGTTTTAATTTTTTTTTTAATTAAGGCTTTAAACTTTCCACAAAGTCAGGTGAAAATTGATTTGCGGCACTTGTTCCTGGGTTTTTGTAAGGCTTTCTCTTGTAGATATAAATATTTGATATGCTGCGGCAATGATAATGATTTAGCACACCAGAAGTCTGCAAGACAGAAGCCATTTTGAGAATATTTTCAACACAATGCTTCTGAACACACGCATACTGTTGCCACGTTTGCAAAGCTGCTATGGTGGAGCTTTACATTTGATGATTTCCCTGTTGCTCAAAGTTCATGTAAGAGGTTTTAACTTACAGTTTGACACCTTGTTTGCCCAAATCTACCAAGTTATTCTTGAGCTATAATGAAGGAAAACCTTGCCCTCTCAAACCCATAGTGTAATATTTCAGCAGATTGTAGGAGCATAAATCCTCTATGTTTTCTGTCGTTGAGCACAACTCGGTGATTATTGGATAGATTTTGGTAACCGATGCAGCAAACTATAAATTGAAGCCTCTCATATCAAATTCAAGAAAATATTATCAGTAATATTATCAGCATATTGTTCAAGTAATATTATTCAAGTAATATTATCAGCACTAAAGCTCCGCCACAGGATCTCTGCAAACGTGAAAAAAAGTTGTTTGGCCACCCTGTAAATTTACACGTCTAAATTTGCAATATGTAACACAATAATATTTTTGCACTCCTATTCCTCCAATTTTTTCTTGGATGTTGCCATTAACTTTACATCAAAATTTATAGCAATAATGAAAGATTTATGAATTTTGATAACTCTCAAATGTTTTTAAGTTATACTGATTCGAGATTGTTTGATCAGTTAACATTTGCTATTGCAGGTTCAATGATATACCAAAGTTTCTTTACGACATTGAGACATTGGAGACCTTACTTGCTGGCTCAAACCAAGTATGTGGCATTTGTTATCTGAATATTGTATTTATTATTTCATTTATGAGTTTATTTGTTTACATTTTGTAAACAGCCAATCGATTCGCAGTATTTATGATTAAATGATGCAATTTCTGATTCGTGAGATGATTTCTGCCGGGTGTCCCAAAAAACACTGGTTTTGCAGATATTATGCAAAAACGTGGATAGGAAACTTTTCATAAACACATCTATTAAACAGCCTGATAACATACGAGTAATTTGTGACCTCGATTATCAAAAACGCAATCATTTTAATCCATTGAAAGGGTCACATGACCAATTGACAAACAACGCAAAACGTCGTACTTTCACGCCCGGACGTGTGGTTGTTCTGAAAATGTGAATATATTATTATAAATTATTGTTATTGTACACATTTTTTTTTATGAAAAACAGTTATTGCCCTGCCTAAGCTAGCCTGGATTTGTAGTCATAGTTATTTTGATTATATATCTGTATGATTATATAACTGACATTATGCTGAATTGTAATTCATGATTGTATGTTTACATGCTTTACGAAAATGTAATAGAATATGATAAGCTGTGCTAATAAAAAATTACACGGTTACACCTGTTTTTTTTTTGAATACCTCATGAATGAAATGAAGTGAATCTTTTTTATTGAATTGTAGTTTTGCGAGTGTTTCTTTTTTGCAGATAACGGAAATTGATGTCAATGGTTTGAAGAAGTTGCCCAAAATAGGCAGTTTAGACCTGAGTAACAACAATATATCAAACGTGCCACCTGAACTTGGAAATATTACTACTTTAAAGTAAGTTTGGTTAGAATAATGAATATCCATACAGGTGTCACAATAACCTTTCAATAAATTCAACAGCCTCATGTTCAACATAAATGCAGTAAGACAGACGTCAACGAGTTAAAGTCAACGGATCTTTAGGCATGAATGATTTAACTACAGTAATGAAAATTACATCTAAATCTACAATTGCAAAACCACATACTCTTAAAATAGACTGGCAGGGATGGCATTAGAAGATCGAAAGACCCTTGATTCCATAATGGTCCCCTTATAGGTATTGTGGTTGAAAAAAATGTACATAAATTATATTTTTCTGCTGATGAATGATACTGAAATTCTTAAATTATGCTGGTGACACAACTATTTATACTAGAGGTACAACTCTAACCAGCATTGGGGGAAATATATAAAACAGTGCGCTTTATCTCTCAAAACGGTTTCAAGAAAATTATAGGAAAATTTGAGAGCTTCTAAAGTAAAAGCCCTGTTTGAACAAATTTCAATTCTGGGAAAGAAAGAGGATAGATAATCAACAAAAATATGGTATAATGCTTAGCATTGCAGGTTATTCGAATGTAGAGTAATTGCAAAACGAGATATATCACATTTGTATTGAATGGAAATGTGAAATAGGTAAAGTTATTAAAAGATTGATCTTTTGGCAAGAAACCTCAGTTTTACCGAAAGCCTTACAATACGTAGAACGTCAAAAGCCCGTTTTTGCCGGTTATTAGTTTAGTATAATGGAAGGTCAATGACGAATAAATTAAGTGAAATATTAATACTAAAGCTGTTGTGATATCTGGCTGAATGTATTAAAGACGAACAAGATGGTTTTTTCGTTCTACTTATAATGTTAAAATAAATTTTTTTTAGAAATTTCCATCTTTAATCCTCTATTAAATGTTTTCTTCAAAAGTATTCCCCTGAGTTTAAACTCACCTTCTGCAATTTTGCATTGTTTAATTTGTGATTCCATTAAAACCACGCACATTTAATATTTTATTTGATGAGAAATCTGTTTTTCTATTCCCCTTCTGCCTTTCTTCTGGTGGCGTTGGCATAGACAAAGGCTCTCGTTTGGCATAGAAGGCAGCTTTAAACTTTAATGATAAATAACCCTACAGCTAATTAATCTGTATAACCAAGCAATTTGCTAAAAACTAAGTTATCTATTGATTATTCTAATAACTCATATTCGAGAATAGTTAAAAAAAAGTTTTTGGGATACACGGCATGTGAAGGTAATTTGATGAACCAAATCATAACCTGAAAAAATATATAATGATATGTATATATATCAATAGAAATGATAAAATAAAGAAAACCCTTGCCGTTAAGAAAGCATTTTTCATACTCTGGACTTTGGACTCAACGCTCTGGATTTTGAACTCTTCAAACTTTGAACTCTTCAAACTCAACTCACACAAAACTGAAAAATGTAATTTCCAGACAATTTCTCAATACTTTATGCTATGTTTATCATATCAACTTTTAAATGTTAAATTCTCAGACACCAAAAATTGATTTAGCATAACGCATTTGTATATCCTGTACTCTTAACATGGTTGAAGACGAGATCTATTTCCTTATCGAATGCCCAGCTAGTGCTATAACAGGCGCGGATCCAGGGTGAGTTACTCGAGTTGGAAAACTCACCCAAAATTTCCAAGATAAGATTTTTCACGTAGTAATTTTTCTGTATGGTAATTTTATATTTTCTATTCTTTTTTTGATAGAATCCTGATATTTTTGTGGTCTAAACTATTCGTTTTGCGTTCGCACTGATGACTTTTTCAGTATTCAACTTTATGAAACGCGACTTGCAAAATTGGGCATTGAGAAACGCGAGTTGTTATTCCTCCCTGTG